>JBBPTO010001345.1:0-16438 GCA_038094155.1 Pulveroboletus cf. aberrans
ATGACTCTAGCCACAGTAGACTTTCCCAGACCAGTTAGAGAGGAGATTTGATGAATAGAGAGACCAGATTCAGACAGAAAGAGAATATTGGCTTTAACAGAGATGGGAATGGACTTCATGATGATGTTGGTTATCTGAGTGGGTTGTGTATTATTTATACATATCAGAATTATGTCATTTACATCACAAATCAGGGTTAAGGCATAGCATCCATCAGAAACTGTCATATTCTTATGTTATTTACTGAATAATCAATTACAGCATGATGCTCAAATAAGTGTCCCAATGACATGTCATCTTAAAATGGGCATAGCGCAATGGCATGACAACAGAATCACATGATCCAAGTGGGATTAGAAAGCCTAGAGCAGGTACTACCTTCGCTCCTGCAGGTGTTTGGCCTTGTTTGGTCGCTATCACTGGCAATTCACCAATCTCTTCAAAATGCACCAACATTGGGACACTTTTTTGAGTCACTGTAACTTAACATACACATAAAATAATCCAGTCTCATTGGCATTGAAAATGTTGCACAGTCGATATCCATATTTTTTGATGAGTTCCCATAAGCGTTGTCACTTGAGTTTGACAGCCTTGGGAGTTGCAGATGCCTCCTCTCCATGGTGCTTCATTTGCTTTAGCCCAGCTTTGGTTTTATGTATATCAGCTCAACCATCCTTCACTGAGTTTGAGTCGCTCATCGCTGGGCACACTGGCCAGGTCCATAAACTTTTTCCATTTCTGATGAAGGGTGATACCAGTGATAATGATCCCACGTGCCATTGCCCTAGACACCCATAAATCCAACATCTCTGTAACCTCAGGATGCTGCATCTGGCAGATGCACTTTGCTAAATGTGCTGATCCTGTGCTGTCCTCATATTGTGCTCTTAATGTTTCTTCATTCCTGCACCAGTCAGATATTCTTGGTTGTTGGAGTCGAAGGTTGGGGTAAATCACATCAAAGTGAGTCGCTGTTTTGGTTTGAACATTTCTGTTGGCATGGTGCCATTTGAGAATCTCAATGTTCTGTGCTAACGTAGCATTCTCTTTTTTCATAAACTTTGGTGTGTCAGGAAGTTTAGTTTTTGATGTGGCTTTCCCATCTGCGACACCAGTTGCAACTGGACCTACAAATTTTCAATGTAAGCATAAATTGTTGAATTTGCAAAATTCGTACGTTTACGCTTCTTTGAAAGACCACTCACAGGTGTGTCTGAGTCATCCCCCACAAGGTCCATTAACCACTCCACAACAGACTTGTCACATGAATTCAGCCATGTGAGCCCTTGATCATAGTCTGATGCATTATTGAGAGTGTTGACAATACATTCCTCATCCACAAGATTGCCTTCATGGTCCAGCCAGTCAAGGTTGAGGTCAGATACAGGCTGGCCAGCTTTTAATTCCACTTTGATCCTAGCCTTCCAGTCCAGAATCTGACAATGAAGTTTCTTTAAGCCCTTTTTCAGGACTTCAATGGGTTTCATGATGGGAAAATTGATGGGTTCAATGGGTATTGCCTTGCCAAATCTGAGATCTTCCCAGTTATAATATTAGCATAATAGTTAAGTATTGGATATGATCAGGCAAAATATCTATCGAGTATTGGTTATCAGAAATAGTTAGAAAATCACTGCAAATCAACTTGAAATATCCCAAAATGTATCGGCTATGAGGGAGTATTGGTTATACCTGGTATCGGTTAGGAGGGAGTCAACTGTATTGGGTTCAAAATTTGCACAGGAGCTCAAATATATACAAAGATTGTCTGACAACATTTTCAACTTATATTAATACTGAAAACATTGTGTTACATTCTCCCTATCTTTGCTATAGAGCTATAAGATGGAAGATCTTGCTATGGAGAGCTAGCTAGCTAAAAAGTGATTTGCTGATGCCACAGTATAAGCATGCTGGCTTACCTTGGTCTTGTAGCTAGTACATATACAAACCACTCTACTGAATGCTAGTCATTCTGATGTGACAGATAAGTGTGGTGGTCTGGTCATTTACATAGTCAGACAGAGGGCCAGCTTTTAATTCAGCCTCAAGTCTTGCCTTGCAGTCCAGAATCTGCTGGAAAAGTTCTTCTAAGTACCTTTTTAAGATATCAATGGATTTTATGATTTGATGGCTGGTTGGGTGTTGCTTGATATGATACAGTGGTTCCATTGGCAGCACTTTTTTGAAGGTTTCCATGGTCCTTCAGATCACTTTTCATATACAAGTAAGATTAGTCTGTGGGACAAGATTTCTCTCATGCCCCAAACCATGTTTCAAATTAGCCACTGGTGTATCCTTGCATGGTCTTGGGTGGACTACCTGTGAGCCTCTACAAATGTGCACATTTCACATGACTTCATTGATTGCAAATGGGTGTGCTTTCCCTCTAGTTTCTCCCATGCTTGTTCACTTCACTTATTGCTGACACTGCCTCTACTGCCTGCTACTGCTGCTATTGCTGCCCCCTCTGCAACCATCACTATTTTCATCATTGCCTTGTTCATTGCCATTCAAGTGACCACTTAGCTGATGCCCTCATGTATACTCCCAATGCTGACTTATCAGTAAAATCTGGTTTTGCTGTCCAGTACTGTCCAGCACTATGGCACTATGGACCAAGAGACATGCACTATGAGCTAAGGGACATGCAATTCCTGGGTTTTGCTAATCACCCTTGCATGTTATGTCTTCCTTGTATTGCCTCATGTGCTTTTCCTTGTGCCTTTCATGTGCTTCATCTCACCATGGCCTCACACATCCTTCCATGCAAACATGTAGATGTTAATGACAACATGACAGTTGTGATAATGCCATTGTTGTATTTCCATCATCATGCCATTAAAGAGATACAAATATCTCTTTATCTCATCCTCTAAGGTAGTGGACAGTTCTACCAATCAAAGACTAATAGGAAGAGAAAAGGTTAGTGCAGAAAACTGGGAACGGAGCATGGAAACTGGCAATTCTGCAAGAAATAACTCAAAATCTATGCAAACTGGTGGATCAGTGATGGCAACATGATTTAAGGGTGCTTCAGATGTGTCTGGTGTGATTCCATTTGCTCAGTCAGTGATTCCTTCCATTACATTCTGTCTTACTCTATGCCTGCCCTGAATTCCCTTACATATATAAACCCACGTTGTCACTCATATAACTCTCAGTCTAGTCTTACCTTTTATCTTTCTCTTCCCTGTACCACCACCTCTGGAATACATCGTTGTTTCCTCTCCATGATACAGGCCCAAGGCTAGCCTTGATACCTTCTTGTTCATAACTGCTGTAAATCACCCTTAAGTGGGAAGTCTCCATCATTGACCTCACTTAGAGGTCTTCCTGTCTACCACCTTTAAGTGGGAAGTTTCTATCATTAACCTCACCTAGAGGTCATCTCATCTACCACCCTTAAGTGGGAAGTCTCCATTGTTGACCTCACCTAGAGGTCTCCTTGTCTACCACCCTTCAGTGGAAAGTCCTCATTGTCTGTCCTCAGTAGTAGGCAGACTCCTCGTCCACTGTTAACTTGGTAGTATCCTTCATCACTGAACCTCATAAGTAGAAAGGCCCTCAGATGTCTTGCCTTAGTCAAACATTACCACCCTCGACCATGGTTAAGTTTGAAGCCCCAAAGGTTCCATGCCTGCCCTCACCAAGGTCAGATGTAACAGAAACCAGGTCTGAGGCATGAAAAACCAGGACTGGAGCACAGAAACCAGTGATTCTGCAAGAAACAACTTGAGATTTATAAAAACTGGTGGATCAGTGATGGCAACATGATTTAAGGGTACTTTAGATGTGTCTGGTGGCTCTGGGTCCATAGAGTAATTGATATGAAGGATCTGAAATGTAGGAAACTGGGTCTGGGGCATGGGAAACTAGGACCAGAGCACAGAAACTGGCAGTTCTTCCAGAATTGACTCAGATTCTATAAAAACTGGTGGTTCAGTGATAAAAACATGACTTATGGGTACTTTGGATATGTCTGACAGCTCTGGGTCTGCAGTGTTTACCACAATCTCTGCCTTGGACTCAAAATGCAAAATTGGATCTGAATCTGCAAATAGTTCAAACTCTGGCAGGACGACAGTCAGAAATAACAGGGTAGAGCTTGAATTGACTGAGACTGGGGCTGGGTTGGCTGAAATCAGTGCTGAAGGTCTCAGGTTTGATATAACTGGCTTAGGGATGGACAAGGTTGGGTTGGGTTCTGGTAGGACTTCACCAGAATATGGTAGGAGTGGTCCGGGTTTTGATGCTACAGGATTTAGGACCTAAAAGGAAGAATTAGGCAGCATCAGCAACATCCAATATTGGATAGAACTCATCAGGATGGATATCAGGGCAGATAATGTTATGGCTGACCTAAATAAGGGCAGGCATAGAACCGTTGGGTCTTCGGTCTTAACTGTGGACAAGGAGGCAATGGAGCTTGACGATTGCAAGATGTCTATGAGGAGCCTACCTACCAGCGAGGTATGGCAATGAAGGATGCTACTGAGCTAACGGTAACCAAGGTACTTCTGAGTTAACAGTGGACAAGGAGTCTGTCTACGATTGAGGACAGATGACAAGGACTTCTAAGTTAATGGTAGTGACAGAGGAGACCTCTAGGTGAGGTCGACGATGGAGACTTTCCACTTAAGGGTTGTTCAAAATGACAAAGAGTAAGGGTATTAAGGCTACCCTTGGGTCTGTATCACTGAGTGGGAATACTGGTGTATTCCAGTAGTGGTACAAAGTAGGAGGTAAATGGTGGAGAGAAACAGTAAGACTAGACTGAGGAGCATGTATGCGATGATGTGGGTTTATATACATAAAGGAATTCAGGGCAGGCATGGAATATGATGGAAGGAATCGCTGATGAAGCAAGTGGAGTGGAACCACATAGAATGTGATGGAAGTGGATGGTGAGTCATGGTATCATAGTCAGTGATGAAAAGAAAGAAACATCGAAGTTGGGACTCATACCCATGCATTTGTAAGTGATAAGTCAAAGGAAAAAGTGTAGTCCAAAGTAAATCATAACAGATAATGGCAAGCCAGTAAAGAATCCAGTCTTGGAGACTCTGTGGGAACCCACTGAGTTAAATCATGTTATAATCATACTCAGCTAGGCACTTTCAGGCAAGGAGTTGCGCTGAAATCTGGATATAGCTGCAGTGGTACTCTTCAAATGTTTCCAGGTTTGTCATAGGTTTTATTTGGGTTTTCTGAGCTAATGCATATAAATCAGCACACTGGTAGTATTGATTACCTTCACATCCTGGGTAGTAGTCAATTATGGCTGCTTGGAAGGCCTTCCAATCATTTGTGGCCACTTTGGATATGGTTTTCCATAACTTGGCTTCCTTAGAGTCAGCATATCAGATAGTGGCCTTGATCTTTTGACTTTCTGAGAGGTTGACATAGACTCTGAGGTACTTGATATCATCTAGAAAGTGTGGGAGTTCAGTGATTACCTTACCACTGAAGTGAGGGGCATCATAGAAGCCTCAGAATGGCAGGAATGCCATAGATTATGACAGGACTATAGTTAGTTTGATGGTGAAATCAGTAGTTGCTGGTCAACAAGGGCTGTGGATGATGTCAGATTAGGGTTGGATAGGGTCCGGGTCCGGATCCAGAAATGTGGCTGTGCAAGTGTGGTTGTTCTGGGTCTAATTGTATGCTTGCCAAACTTGGATCTGTTGAATTAAGGCAGCAGTTACTAGGAATGGTAGGAAATACTTTGGAAATGGCTTGGATTGGTGTGTGGCATTGTCAGAATGTCTTTGGGTGGCCTAAAACTCTAAAAACTTGTGCTCAGAAACATCAGTGCAGACAAATTTCTCAGAAATGGATGTCAGAATGAATGTTTTCAAGTGTTGCTTGCTGGAGATTGAGCCTATGGAAGTCCTCAAGTGCTCTCTTGAATCTCCTCATGGTGGGCTCCAGTTGTAAAACAGCAAAAGGACTCCAGAATGAAGTTCTATGCAAGAAATAGAGGTGTGAGTGTGTATCTCAACCCAAGGGGATTGCAAAGAGAGAAAAAGAAGAAGAAGAAGAATGTAGAAATGACTCACTGAATGTTCACAGAACACTGGAAAACTGAGTCTGGCTTTCCCCCATTTGGTAGGGCTAGAAAACCAACTAATCTTGCAGGACTTAAAGGGAAAACATAGAAAAATGTAGGAAAAGACTTAGGAAACTGGACTTGAAGGCTTAGAAATGATGGTGGTGAATTGCACACTGTCTAGGAACTAATTCCTAGATACAAAAGTCTAATCTGGGCATACCTGAACAAGATACAGTAAAGGAAACATGAAAAAGACAAAAATCCAACTGAACCTGCAGTGCAGGAATGTGTTCTGAGGCATGGAAACACTGGGTCTGGTGTGCAGAAACTCGGATCCAGAACATCAGGTTCAAAACTAACCTTTGGACTTCAACTAGCTTGACTCAGATTGGAACAAATGGCAGCAGGATGGTTTTGGTTTTGATAGAAGCACAGGATAGAGGCTATTGGACTGTGGGAGAACTCTGGATATTACTGTAGGGAACTCCAGTTCTCTATACCACCCCTACTTCATCCCCTTCTTGATCATTTCCTCCATGTTTCTCTCACAGGTATTATTACTCCGATGACATTTTTATGTCACTCTGCTAGATGGATTTTTTTTGATTGCTGAACACCACTGATTCTTCCATTTTGATCTGTTGATTGACAGGGCTGTGGGTAGTACCTTTTGTTCTGGTCACTTGTACATCCATGCCAGCCTCTGAGCTCATCTCTGCAGCTCTGAACCTTATCCTCCAGCTGATTCCAGCACTATGCCACCTCTGATATACCATATTACCCACCCTGTTCCTGTTCCATTTTGCTTCATGAGCCTCTTGTAATCCAGTTGCCACAAGCCCTTGGATCTACAGTCCTCCCCCCACCTTCCTCTTGCACTCCACATCATAACCATTCCTCTGCCTTCTTCTCTTTGACCTCTATAGTGCTGTAGAAATTCCTCTCTGATATCTCCTGATATCTCCACACTCCAGTACCTCCCTTTTTTTTTACCTTCTTCACTGCTGTGGATGCTGGGATGTTGATCTAAAGAGGAGGATAGCAACCCTGTCCCTCTGATTCCCATACTCTGCTTCACCACCTTCTGGAGTTGTTATGTACACTCCATAAAACTCTGCTCATCTTCTTTTCCACCTCATTCCTCTATTTTCCCCTTGGTTTCAGTTGTTGTGTGTCAGATGTTGAGTTTCCTTCCTCTGTTCATTTGCAGGGCTGTTCCTGTTATGATTTACTCTGAACTATGCCTTTTTTTCTTGAACTTATCGCTTACATACACATGGGTATAAGTTCCAACCTGGACGTTTATTTCTTTTCATTGCTGACTATGATACCATGACTCAACATCCACTTCCATCACATTCCATGCGATTCCACCCACTTGCTTCATCAGTGATTCCTTCCATCATATTCCTTCATGTTCCATGCCTGCCCTGAATTCCTTTACATATATAAACCTACTTCATTGCATACATGCCCCTCAGTCTAGTCTTACTGTTTTTCTACCATCTACCTTGTACCATTGCTGGAATACATTGGAGCTCCCACTTCACGATACAGGCCCAAGGGTAGCCCTGATACCTTCTTGCTCTTTGCTGCTTTGAACCACCCTTAAGTGGGAAGCCTCCATTGTCGACCTTGTCTAGAGGTCTCCTCTGTTATCACCATTAACTTGGAAGTTCTTGTTGTTTGTCCTCAATTGTAGGCAGACTCCTTGTCCACTGTTAACTCAGAAGTACCTTGGTTGCTGTTAGTTCAGCAATGCCCTTCATTGCCAAACCTCGATAGTAGGTAGGCTCCTTGTAGACAACTTGCAATTGTCAAGTTCCATCACCCCCTTGCCCACAGTTAAGATTGAAGACCCAATGATTCTACACCTGCCCTTATTCAGGTCAGCCATAACAGTTCCTTGGATTATTCAACCTCTGCACCTCCAACTCCCATTCCAGCAAAAAGCATTGCATTTTATGCCAATCACAGGCAGGACACTACACTACTCTTTGTATTCTGACAATGAGTTATCTTCTGCCAACTCCTTTTCCATGTCCCACTTATCTTTCTCATCCTCCAACCTGACATTCAAAACTCCATAAACGTTCTCTGTCTTTAACTCAATGAGGCAGTCCAGCAGATAGTTCTGCATGTCAAGGCAGCTGTTCAAGCCCTTGACTGAAGACTGGATCTCATGGATCACTGCAGTGACTGTGCTCTCCTCTGCCTCTGGTTTTCCTGCCTTGTCCTTTGTTCATGCCTTCTTCTGAGGCTGCTCTGACACCTCTGCCTTTCTCCTCCACTTTCACTTCATTTTCTCTTTCCCAAACCACTCACACTTGACCTTCACATCTTGACATGCCATGCATGATGTGGACTTTTCCATCCTGATCTCACAGTTGAGTCCAGGGTCTTCACACCTCTGACATCCTGCAAGGGCATTTGCCTGTTCCTTTCCCTTTCTGGAGCTCTGCTCCATCTACATCCATCACCCTTTGAGTAAGTCACATCTGCACAGATGACTGATCTACTCACCAATCCCTGGGCCTTCTTGCCCACCTGCCTCATGGCTTTCTCTGCCACCCTCACAGACTCCTCCACCACCCTCCATGCCTCTGCCTCTGCCCTCTGGCACATCTCTTCCTCTATCTTTTGGCATGCCTCCTCTTTCCTCTTTGTCTTCATTCATCTCCTCCACTCAGCAGCCTTTGCTTTCCACATCACATCATCATCATCTTTGGACTCCACAAGGTGCACATCAGGCCAAGTCTTGATGTTGTCAATATTGGACATGATAGTGGTTCAAGATCAAGCCATGTTCCAACTCTGCTAAGACTTTATACCCCCTTTCAAACTCCAAAGCTGACCAACTCCATATTGTCCTAATGGCCTTCAGGGGTTCAGGCCCTAAGAGGGGGATACTGTCATATTCATGACAACTCCAGTCCTCTGAGCACCAACTTCAATGATACCTCCAGTGTTAACTCACCAATTATACATCTCCACATCTCCAGATTTTTGTATATATTTCACATGACTTTCTTGTTCTCTATTTAATTAGATCCCATGCCCTGTATCTTTCCCCATCACTGTGCAGCACAGCTCCAGTTCATAGATCTCCAACTCCATTTAATTACTCATCCATTATAACTTTATTACAAATCTGATGCTCCTTCATACTATATATACTGTACCATCTCCACTGTACATATCCAGTTGTAATATCAAATTGAGTACTCAATGTTCTCTCTCTTTGATTAGCTTGATGCTTGGCTCTCTGCTAAATCCCAACAAATATCCCAATACTCCTCTGAGTCTAGACAACTTATCTCCACACCTCCAACCCTCCACAAACACAGAACCACAACACCAAGACTTGTGCAGTGGCACACCACATAAGGTGAAGCCAAGGCCCTACCAATAGCTTCAGAGTTTGCCTGCATGGCTCTAACACCCACCATGCAACAAGAAGCCATTCAGATTATTAAGGATCAGATCACATCCGGTGTCTATGAACCATCTATGGCCATCTACCAATCCCATTGGTTCTTCATCCTCAAGAAAGACAAGAAGAGCCTCTAACTTGTTCATAACCTGCAACCTCTCAATGCCATCACAATCCAGGAAACTTCAGTCCCTCTGTTTGTGGAGCACCTGGCAGTGTTTCTTGCTGGAGACACAGTTTATGCAATGATGGATTTGTTCACTGAATATGACCAAAGATCACTGCATGTCAAGTTCCAGGACATGACCACCTTCCTCACTCCACTCAGACCACACCAACTGACTACCTTCCTAATGGAGTACACTAATTCTGCTCAAGTATACCAAGCAGACATGGCCTTCATTCTTCAAAATGAAATTCCCCACTATATCATGCCTTTTATTGACAATTTCCTGATTGAGTCCTTGAAGACCCAGTATCAGAACCCAAACAGCTCCCATGAGACTCCCCTGGAGAATCCAGTAATCTGATGTTTCATTTGGAAATATCTCATTATTGTTAATCAGATAATGACTCATCAGCATGGCTGTATTAGTCAAGATGTTCATCCTTGCAGCACCCAACATAACCATGGTCAGTTACAAATGTGTGTTTGAAGGTCAGATTCCACATGAAGCCAAGGTCCAAAAGATCCAGGACAGGCTGGAGTGCACAATCATCTCAAAAAGTGAGAGGGTTCCTTGGTACATGTGGTGTCCTTTACAACTATGCAGCCATTTCTTGGCCATTGATGGAGTTGACCCAGAAGAGTGTCCCATTCAAGTGGGGTAAGCCTCAGCAGGTGTTTCTTTGTCTGAAGGATGGAGTATTGAAGTCCTCTGTACTCCATCCCTTGAATTATGAATCCAGGTGGAAGATCATTCTAGCTGTGAACATGTCCTGAACTGCAGTCAGGTTCATCCTGTTTCAAGTTAGAGAGGATGGGAGACAGTATCCGAACTGCTTCAGATTGCTGGTGTTGAACAAGATTGAGAGTTGGTACTCACAGGTAAAGTTGGAGCTCTATGAGCTGTTCTGCATTCTCCACACTGTCTGTGTCTTTGTCTTTGGTACGGCTAACTTCACAGTTGAAATGGATGCCAAGTATGTGAAGGATATGATCAACAACTGGCATCTTCAGCTAAAAATCATCATAAATGACTGGATTACCAGCATTCTCCTCTTCACATTTAACCTCATTCATGTTCCCACAGACAAGCACAATGGGGCTAATGATCTATCTGGCTGGCCATGCTCAGAATCTGACCCTCCCAATCATTAAGGATGATGATTATGATTGGCTGAACAATACATATTCATTTGCCATTACCTTGCTGAAAAAATACCCTTTTCCACAGTTTGTGGACCTGTTATTACAGTCACTTCCACACCCTTCCAACACTTCTGACCACACACACTTAGAATGTTTGACATACTGAAAGTGATGCTTCCAAACTCAGAAGGGGGGAAACTCAGAAGCTTGGAAGCATGCCAGAACCACAGAAACTCGGAACTCGAAACCTTAGAAGCCCAGAACCATGAGAATTCAACCAGAACTTTGTATTTTACTATTTTAGAAACCCTTTCCATTTGAACAGTACGTCATGCTCATGCTATGTATTCCAGACTCTCCCAGAATGTTCCTATGTCTTCCATGCATTACCCATGACCCCAATGTTATTTTATGCCTTTACTCTACTCCTTTATCATTTTTCATCCTTCCACACTATGCCCCATCTGCACCTGATCCTTATGATACCTCTACAGTGTTGACTAATTTTACTCTTTCCTTGGCTTGTGAAAGCAGCCTAGAGCCTTAGGTCATATCATTAGGGCAAGGCTTTTCTTTTCCTCTACCCCACTTTCAGATCATGAAGTGCTGAAGGTCTTTTGAAGAAGAACCTCAGTATGCCAACAGAAGTTCTTCTGAAGCTCTGAAGGAAAGGTGGTTAATGCTTACAATCCCTTGGTGTCTTCTCTAGGTTTTAGTAGCAGTTGCTTGACAAGGGTCAAGCAAGTCTATGCCACAGAACAATAAGTAGTGGTGTTTATTGAGGGAGCTGTAGCACAGGTTGCACTTGGTACCTTTCTCACCCCTGCTCCTACATAGGCTGGAAGTCAGACAGAGTTATCCTAGTTGACAGATATGACTATGAGGAGGGGAAGTTATCAGATTATTGCTGCACAGCATTAGAGCCATTGAAGAACATAGTACTACCATCCCCACTCCCCTCCCATATCTATCTGATCTTGAAAGAGCCAGAAGCACCAGAAGAGCTGAAACTGCTTCCAACTGAATTACTTCACCTTTTGAGATACATGAGCAGTTGGAAGCCTTTGATAGGCAAAGGGATGATAGACTTGCTGTAGGAGCATCCCTCAAGAGGGAAGAAGCAAGAGAAAGGTACATGACTCCTGTCCCACAGCATAGGTGAAGATGATACTGGAAGTACTGTAAAAACCTCAACAAACAGTGAGTATATGATTGCATTGATTTACCTTGTACCTACATACAAAGCGTCATCTTGAATCACTACAGCCCTACCCATTCTACCAGAGACCTTAAGATATTATCACCATGCAATTTAATTGGATCCTGGCTGACCCTGCCATTGACTGGACTAAAAAGGTCTATGCAATTTTAAATGAATTTAACCAGTTCCTTGGAATGTATCAACAGTCAGAGGCAAGGTAAACTGCCACTAGAGGCTTGCTGGACCAGGCCAATCTGCAGATCTAGAAGTTAAAGAATCAGGCCGCCTCATTCACACAAAATCAGAGATCCAGATCAGAAGGCAGGTTCTTTCAAAAGATTGAAGTCTTTGCTGATCCTGGAGACTATTACAGAAGCTGTGCGAAATTCAATGAATGGTGAGCAAAGATTAAGGGGTGGCTCAGGATTAACATGAGAGTTGTTACCAAAGGATCTCATGATGCAGTTGGTGCAGTATTGGCACACCTTAAGGGGGTGAGAGCTGGAAAGTTTGCAAAAACCTGGCTAACATTAGAAAATAACTATCAATGGGACACATTGACATTGAAAGACTCTTCAGATCCACAAACCAGATAGACTGGGCCTGGGATCAACTCTAGAAGTTGACCCAAGGGAGATTGGCCACAAAAAACTATGTCATTCACTGGAAGTCACTGTATAGACAAGCTAACAGTGGTGACAGTCACTCCATCAAACTTTTGGAAAGAAACACTGCAGATGGAACCAGATCTTTTGAGAAGGAAACCAGAAGAATGAAGTAGATGAATATTTGCAGGCAATTTGTTGAGTGGGCACAGCTAGAGAGGTCCTTAACTTTATCATGGGATGGACATCCCAATGCTTAGAAGAATCCTGAAATAAGAATTCAGATGCAATGGATACTAGAGCTGTTGTTTCCAGTAGTGGAAGGAAGAAAGTCTGCTATAATTGCAACAAAGAAGGACATTTTTTGCCACAATGTCAAGAGCCGAAAAAGGAATGCTCACTGTGCAAGTGGGCTGGTGGGTGGTACAAGAGTGATTGCTGACACTATTAGACATGAGCAACAGAGGTCCCTGCTGCCACTACATGAGACATTGATCTCAAAGTGAAGGCTGTGAGGGGTATGACATTTGATGAAATGAAAGTGTATTTTGCAGACATTGCTACTGCAGAATCCAAGGGAAAATGAAGAGCTGTGTAAATAGTCTGGGTGTTGGCACAGCAAGGACCTCTATGTATAATCACTTCACTGGTCTTGAAGAAGAAACTGCAATGGTTGATTCTGAAAACTTATGTCAGTCCATAGTAAATGCTGTTGCTTCCACTTCAGAAAGGTTCAGAACTGCAGGAACTTCAGAACCTGGGACATTGGAAGCTTGGAAACCTGAAACACTTGGAACAGCTGGAAGCAAAGATGAAATCCCAGATCAAATTTTTGTCAGATCAGTCAAAGTATTAAAGGAAATTGTTATCAAGATTCAGATCTTCCCAGCTGTAAAAAAGTACTTTATTACTGCAGAACCACTGGTAGACAGTGGAGCTAATGTGATCTTTGTGGATCAGAAGTGGGTGGAACTGAACAGGATTCTGATGAAGCCACTCTGGAACCACATTCCTGTATTTGATGTTGATGAAAGAAAGAACTCTGCAGGTGACATAGCCCACCGCACTGAAGTGATTATTGACTACCAAGGACACAGAGAACATGTCACTGCAGAAGTCACTGACCTTGTGAAGAATCAGGTCATACTGGGATATACATGGTTGATGAAGCATGACCCTGTAATTGACTGGGCAAAAGGTGAAGTAAATATGTCTCAATGCCCATGGTCATGCTATTGACTTTAGGAGAAGAGCATATATCTTCAACGCCTTGAAAAAGAGGAGGAAGAGTGTGGTTATGCAGCACATGCTGCTCAAGTAGCTCTTGAAGAGCCAGATAAAATGGACATAGACCCGATCAAGTTGATATCAAAGCAGTACCATAAGTACCTTCTTGTTTTCTGAAAGCATGAGTCAGAGTGAATTCCTC
Source organism: Pulveroboletus cf. aberrans (assembly GCA_038094155.1). NCBI lineage: Eukaryota > Fungi > Basidiomycota > Agaricomycetes > Boletales > Boletaceae > Pulveroboletus > Pulveroboletus cf. aberrans. The sequence continues at coordinate 14,039 of JBBPTO010001345.1, forward strand.
TGGAGGCCATGGAATCATGCTATTGACATGAAAGACTCATTTCAATCCAAGAAGGGCAGGATTATACCCCCTTCACCCCAGGGGCAGGAAGAAGTCTTCACCTTTATAGATGATCAGCTGAAGAAGGGATATATCTAAAAGTCTCGAGATGTCTCTGGTATTTTTTGTGCCAAAGAAGGATGGTCACAAGTGAATGGTACAGGACTACTGCTACCTTAATGAGCACACTGTAAAGAACAACTATCTGCTTCCACTGGTATTCCAACTGGCGGATAAGCTGAAAGGCACAAAAATATTTACCAAGATGGATCTGAGATGGGGATACAACAATGTATGCATCAAGGAAGGTAATGAATGGAAACCTGCTTTTGTGTGCTTTTATGGAGCATATGAACCCCTGGTGATGTACTTTGGCTTATGCAATTCCCCTGCCACCTTTCAAGCAATGATGAATGAAATCTTTGCCAATATGGAGGACATGGTGGTCATATATATTGATGACCTAATGATATTCATGAAGACAGAGAGTAAGAAGGAGCATGAGAAGGTTGTCATGGAGATCCTCTGTCGACTTGAAGAGAATGATTTATTTGTCAAACCATAAAAATCCACATTTAGTGCCTCCAAGGTAGAATTTCTTGCAATGATTGTCAGAAGAAACAGAATAAAAATGGGGGACTCTAAAGTCAAGGCCATTGTGAAATTGCCAGAATCAAAAAATGTAAAGGGAGTTATGAGCTTTGTAGGGCAAGGCAACTTCTATAGAAGATTTATCAAGAACTATGTGCAGGTTGCATGACCTCTAAATAACCTCACAAAGAATGATACTCCATTTGAATGGAAGGAAGCCCAACAGACCAATTGGGCATGCTGAAGCAGAAATTTGCCACAGCCTCTATCCTTGCATTTCCAGACAATGATTCCAAATTCTGACTAGAAAGTGATGCCTCTGACTTTGCTACCAGGGCAGTGTTATATATTGAGCTAGAATGGAAATGGCATCCAGTTGTCTACTCCTCTGTTAAACTTATGCTAGGGAGGAGCAAGTACAACTCCAGAGGAACTCTGAAGAGGCCAGAGTTGTGAGGGTGTGAATGAGACTTGGCTTTACCATATGTTGTGCACCCTTACTCAAGTTCAGTGGTCTCAAATTTATGGAGAGGGAACAGAGAATGGAGGTCAGAGGTCAGAGTGAGTCTTTGAGACTTGAGAAGATTTGGAGGAAGTTAAGTTGATATTTGAACTGAATTATTTACAGTGTTGGAGGTACAGTATTTATACTATGGAGGTGCATGGATTTGTAATGGAGTTGTAATATATGACTAAGAATAGAAGGACAGGAATCTATGAACTGGTGCTGTGCAAGCACAGCACAGTGAGAGAAGAAGAGTGAGACTAGTACTAATTGAGAACAATAGAAACATACATAAGAGGAACATAAACTGGATAAGGTCTGATAGTAGTACAAAGTGTAATCGAGGAGAAACAGACCAGAGTTATTATGGAGTTGGTGTCTGGAGGTGTGGAGTTGGACTTGTATGATTTTCAGGATATGACAGTATTCCCCTCTTGGGACTGAATCCCTGAAGTCCCTTGGAAACAATGCAGAGTTAGTCATCATCAGAGTCTGAAAGTCCATATAAAAATTTGGTGGAGTCAAATCCTGGCTTGACCACCAACCACTATTATGTCCAGCACTGAAGATCTCAAAACCTGGCTTGAGAAGTGTCTTGTGAAGTGCGAGGATGATGACAACACTTTGTGGGAGGCCAAGGCTGCCAAGCAGAGGAGACAGACCAGGGCAAAGAAGAAGGAGGCATGAAGAAGGATGGAGGAGGTAGCACAACAGAAGGTGGTGGAGAAGACTGCACAGAGGGTGGCTAAGGAGGAGGCCAAAAGGGCAGTGAGCATGGTGCACATGTCATGTCAATCAGCTGACAGTGTGCAGGCAGAGCAGGTCTGGGCAGAGCAGAGCTCCAGCAAGGGAAAGAAGCAGGCCATCATGCTCAAGGACTGCCACTGGTGTGAGGACCATGGTCTTGAGTGTGAGCTCAGGATCAGGAAATTGACATCATGTATGGCATGCCAGGAGGTGAAGGTCAAGTGTGAGTGGCTGGAAGAGGAGAGGATGGAGTGGAAGAGGTAAAGGAAGGCAAAGGGACTGGAAGGATTACACAAAAAGCAGTGATCCAGTGAGGTGTCAACAGAGGCTGGAGGGTCATCGGTGGAGGGGCTCAGAGCAATCATGGAGGTGGTCACCAAGCTCTATCAGAGTGTCAGGGCACTGTGCGAGTGCCTTGATGAACAGATTGGGCTGTTGGAGAGGCTGGTGGAGTTGAAGGTGGAGGAAGTGTACAGGGTGATGGAGGTGAGATTGGATAATGAGGAGGACGAGTGGGA
>JBBPTO010001346.1:0-16430 GCA_038094155.1 Pulveroboletus cf. aberrans
TGTCTAATGATTTTAGGTTGACCATGACACAGTGTTACCTCACTCCCCTGAGCCATCTCTGCCCCCTCAAGTTGTCCTATCACAGTGTTCAGGGTGTCACCTCCACATGCCTGCTCGCTACAATAACTTTCTTTCTGGCACTGCCACCCATCTTGCCCACATGCCACTGACTTCATGGAAAAAACATGGTCACATCGGAAAGTCTCCATCCCCTTCTGTACAGGTCAAACCTAAGCTTCCAAGCTCCCCTAGAAATGAAGCAATCAAGCTCAAACCATTCACTACTGAGACCGATGCCATGGGACTTTACTGCACATACCCCCACTGTCCCACACATACTCCACCCAATATGCTGGCTATGGTTGTGGATGCACCTGGACTAGAGGGTGGAGATCAGCCCAACTCAAGCAACCCACATAGTCCTCCACCTGAACCCATCATCTGGTCTGCTTATGGCATATCATTATTCTGGTTCCACTATCAAGTCTGGGGAGGAGTTAGACCAGCTGCCTCAGTTCCTGAACCACCGACTTTTTGTCATCTCAGATATGATTGAATTCTCACATTTCAGCGAGGTGGAGTGACTGGATAAGTTTCTGCTCAAAGGTGACAATCCTTTCCACAAAGAGCATGGATGGAAGTGTTCGAGCATCAAAATCCCTCTTTCCAAGAAGCAGAAGAAGTTCTCGCATGAGGAAGACATTCCCCAGCTTGAGATTGATGGAATTTATCATCACAATCTCACTGACATCATTCATGCTGTCTATCAGAATGAGGTGTTCAATACGTTCAATACAACACCATATACTCAATTCTGGGACAATGGAAAGTGCACCCAGGAAGTATTCTCAGAGGCTTATGCATCTGCTGAGATGCATGAAGCCTATGAGGAAATTCACCATTTTCCTTGGAAACCTGGTGACAAGTATGAATGCATCGTGGCATCATTGGCAGTTTGGACAGATTCAACAAAACTTGTGGCTTTTGGCAGTGCATCACTTTGGCCATTCTACCTATATTTTGCCAACCAATCAAAGTATACACACATCAGTAAAATAGCAATCATCTAATTTTGTCTTATTCATCTTATTCGCATCTTATTCATGTCTAATTTGGGCTTATTAGCTTCTGGCAGCTTATGGTAAGCCAATAAGCCTGAATTAGATGTGAATAAGACAAAGTAGATGTTTGCTATTTTACTGATGTGGGGTAAACCAACTTCAAATGTATGCCATCACATTGCATACATACCAAAGGTGAGTGGTTAGCATTTTGGCAATGAACGCTATCGATTAACCCTAATCTATCAGCATTGCAGTTACCTGATGAGTTTCAAACTTATTACATGTTTCACCATGGTGAGCTGGCAACACAAGATGTGCTGACACACTGTAGACATGAGCTTGCACAAGCAATATGGGGACTTCTCTTGGACAAGAAGTTCATGGATGCATACCTGTCAGAATCTGTGGACTATGGAGGGGCAGAAAGGCCCTGACTACAGACATAAGTAATAGAAGTAGCAAGTGTAACTAGAAACTCACCTCAGTTGACACACAGATGGTAGGACAACTGAGGGAGTGAGACGAGAAAGTTGGACTAAAGTAGTGACAGAGATTGAGTGTATAAACTCCGATGTAACTCCGATATCATGTCCGAAATAGGAAATATAAGGTCCGAAGAAGAAAGAGGACCTTACCAAATGTAAGGATGGCATCATCAGACAGGTTTTCCCCCAATTTTTTAGTTATTCAGCTGATTATTCTGAAAAGTGAGTGTCCCACATAATCTTGAACATATATTGACATTGTCTCTCATTGCCTCATCAGGATCTTGATGTCAGGGATCAAGTACCTTGGTAAATATCCCTGTCCATGGTGCCTGGTATTCAAATCCAAGCTATCTCAAATGGGAACAGTGTGAGACATGAAGTGGCACATCAGGCATTATCATGTTGATGATGCCAGTTGGCAGTCACATATTCAGGCTGCTCGATGGTAATTTTTGAGTCAGGAGTACCTGTCAATGGTGAGCATGTTTGAGCACTTTTGGAAGTTGGTTCATATGTCCCAATCACGGTGCATGTCACGATACAGATTGATGAAATCAATACTGATCTTCAAGTACTGTAGAATACATTCTCAGATCGACTACATGAGATGGGTGTCAACTTCTTTAGATTATTTGTGGTTGATCTACTTCACAAGTTCAAGATTGGCATATGGAAGGCAATTTTTATCCATTTGCTGTGGATTCTATTCATGGCAGGTAATGCAAAGGTCCAGCTCCTAGATGAAAGGTATGTAATATTTTGTCATGATGTTCGGTATCAACTTGAGCAAATTTTAATCAGGTACCGCAGCATTCCCACCTTTGGTAGGGGAACTATATGAAGGTTTACCAACAATGTTTCAGTGATGAAGCAGCTCACAGCCCATGATTTCGAAGATATACTGCAGGTACATATACACTGACTGATTCTGGATTACTTATTGAAAATATACAGTGTGTGATGACTTGTTTTGAGGGTTTGCTGCCTGAGCTGCATAACCAACATGTCCTAGACATGTTGTTTGACCACACCTGTTGGCAAGCCTATGCCAAACTGCATGTTCACACAGAAGACATGCTCACTTTGTTTGAGAAATCAATCATTACACTATGAAAATCGGTTCAGAATTTTATGAAGACAACATGTGATTACTATGACACTTATGAGATTCCATGGGAAACAGCAGCACGAGGTCGTTGTATGGCAGCACTTGCTACAAGAAATCCAGGTTTGGCATGGCCAGAGGGCCTACAATGAAGACGGCATAAACTCAACCTCACAACATACAAGTATCACACGCTTGGGGACTATCCCTCAGTCATACAAGAGATGGGCACAACAGATAATTACACAACACAGCCAGTATGTGTGTTCTACATATATGCAAACATCCTAACAGTTTAATTTGAACAGGGTGAACTACAGCACAGATGCATCAAACAGTGATATCCAAGAATGTCCAAAAACAAGAAAACAATGGTTGCTTCACTTGCAAAGCAAGAATCTCGCACACACTACATCAACAGGATACTCAAGGCTCTCCAGCAAGACAACAGAAATAAGAGAATGTTGCTGAAAGGAGAACAACCACAACAACTTCATACAAATCCTGAGGAACACCATCACATTGCAAAACAGTCAAGGGATGCCATCAACCTGAGCTTATGGTTAAGGGACCATGCAGGAGATCAAGCCATCAAGGTACATGCCAGTGTTCAGCCTGTGGTTCAAGGTTTCTATTGACCCAATTCTCAGGATTTTTGCATGCGCTTGAAAGACCACATCCTCTGCTGGCTGCAGAATCTTCAGTATATGGAGGATGACATTCAGTGGCAAAGAGCAGGACCCAATCATAATCATCGATGACAAGATTTTCTGACACAAGGTTCTTCGAGTAAATTATACAACATACGACATGCACAGAGAACAGGACAGCATCACTCATAAACATCCCGATGTCATGGTCTTGTCAAAAGAAACCAATGAATCATGACATCCTTACTGGTATGCCCATGTCATGTTTATATTTCATGTAGACGTGCATTACTATGAAGACAGACAAGACAGAGAAAGAATACATCACTTCGATATACTCTTTGTTCACTGGTTTGGCTGCCATACCAGATATGAGAACAGGGAACTACCATTCCCTACAACACGTCACTACAAGTCACAAATTTGCAAAGTTGGTGATGAATGAGTCAATAATCAATGATCATCATTAGGCAGCTTCGTAGCTTTGTAGACCATTCATTGGTTGAGTTGAAAGCATAGCAATTGGCCCATTTCACCACCAAGTGTAGTCATTGTGTCCACCTCCACATATAGAGCCCAGCCATTTGTTTGGTCATGTTGACCATGATGCACAAAAGATGGAGGATTTGGTGTCCACTAAATCACATTTTGACTGTTTTTGGGTGGCAGTGGAAAATTCCCACGGCTCACACTACCAAAAATGCCAATACAACTATGACAAGTGCTAACACATGGCATTTTTGACCATTTGAACTACACTTTTGCTACACTTTGTTTGCACAATGCACAACACAAGATTTCATATAGACCTCTGGGTAATTATAATTACAAGTCTGGGACCAAAATAAAAATGAAAAAAAGTTGGAAGACTGTTCATAGATAATATGGGATGCTCCAATCCAATTTGCTAAGAAAATGGTGAACAGAATAACACTTGAGAAATAAAATGAAAGGATGGTGGTGGTGGTTACTAAAGTTAATCTAAAAAGATATTGAACACAATTCGAAGCTTGTAGCATGTCTATACAGTCATTAGATGACATGGGAAATACTTCTTGAGAGGCTTGAAGTTCGTTGTGAATTATTTAACTAAGAAATATCTTCGAGAGAAAGATATATTATAATTGAGCTGGAAAAAATGTAGAATATTCAAAAATCATTGTATCATGCTTGGATAATTATGAAATGGCATGTAGAGCATTCCCTCTGACTCTGAAGGTTAATGCTGAATTATTTGATCACTGGATACTCAGAGGAGAAAGCAGAGAGTGTATGTGAAAAAAAATATATAGAAGGTTGGAAAATGTCACATCATGCTTGGATGGTTATGAAAAGACATGTAATACACTGCTTTGACTTGCATATAAAACTTTGAAAATATCCATGTGTGTTTACAAGTGTGGATGGTCTGGTACAAGTGTCAGAAAGTATCAAAGACATTTGAAAAAAAAAAAGTAGAAAGTTTGGAAATGGTCATATCATGATAGTGCCATATATGTCATAGGGTAGTAACATGTACAAACTGTGTTTCCCACTACATATGATGGTTGACACTATGTTTAACTATTAAACATACATCAAACATGGGGGTTTGAGCATTCTGTGTCTAGTGAAGTGTAGGGAGATGTTGAGAGGATGTTTGAAACAATGAATACAAGTGTGGTACAATCAATTATACTATCCTCCAGAGTACTCCTGTCACAATGATCTAATCTATGGTATATGAACATCTCACATCTCTCCGATGCATTAAAATTACTCTAGAAACTCTACATGCAAAGCTAGACTCTATAACATTGGAGATAGCACAAACTCTATGCATGACCACACAACCCTACCTATGCATAAGGTATCACATCATTTGCATTCTAGAGTACTCTAGATCATTCTATGCATTACCCATTATCTTACCCTAACTCCTTGGCCCTGGAGTGACCTAGAGTCTTTGCTGGCTCTGAGTTGTTTCAACCTCAGGCTCAAATAATTCAATGTAGCTTTCCAGTATAATGTGCAATGTTTACCAATGGCATTTGATAAGTGATGTTTTATACTATATTGATATTTCTACATATTAAATGCTGATCTAGGATATACATACATGCTGTTTGTTGAGTATCTAATGTATTTATCAACATGGAAAATCATATGTATTAATCTCATAAGCAAATTATACATAGAGGAAGATATGGATATTCATCTGCATGTGCAGGACTTACAAATGTGTGAGACAAGCATCTAATTGTAAAATTGCATAGCAAAGAGTGTAGGGATGCTATGCTTGACTTTGTGATCAATAGTGAGCATAGTGGATCATGTTGAGATTCTGTGAATCGAACACTAGGTCTTGTGCTTTGTTAATACAGGCAGACCATAGTGGTAAGACACTATTCATGTTATTCAAGAAACAGGTTGAGTATGAACCTTGACTTACTGTGTCAGTCAAGTCTTGTACAAGTGTCAGAAAGTATGAAAGACATTTGAAAAAAAAAATGTAGGAGGTTTCCGAATGGTTATATCATGCTAGTGCCTTATAAAATATAGGGTAGTAACATTTACACTGTATTTGCCACTATTTTTGATAGTTCACACCATGTTTAACTATCAAACATAAATTAAGCATGGGGGTTTGAGAATTATGTGTGTAGCATATTGTAGGAAGATGTTGAGGGGAAGTTTAAAACAATGAATACAACTGTGGTACATTCAATTAGTCTCCTACAGAGTACTCCAAGATCAAATAGTTCAGCATTGCTTATCAGAATAAAGCACAGTCTTTTTCCATGGACTGTGATGAGTAATGTTGTGTACTTACTGTCCTTTTCAGGCAACTTGATCACTGTGGGAATTTTTTGTCAAAACACTCCCTCAACCTCTGATGCCTGTATCTCCCCAAGGACTCACCGGAATTCAACGAGAAGGCTACCATTTGACTCCATTGGCTTCAAGGTTTCCATTCCATACCATCCGAACATGAAATAACAAGGTTTGTAATTTCAGGATTTTGGGATTCATCGGGATTCATGCCAGTGAATGTTTATTGACTTCCAAGGCTCTAGAGCATGGCCCAGGGCAAGAAGACGCCGCTGGAGATCCAACGTGCCATTGTGTGACTATCCCTGATGCTCAGTCATGATCAAATTGCCTCAGGTCTCGAGGTGTCTACTGCCACTGTCAGACATGTGCTCTCGTACTTTGCTCAGCATGGAACAGTCCCCAGCCCCGAGGAGAAGCCCGAAAAGGAGAAACGCAAGGCTAACAGGCATATGTGAGATGTAGACATTGAGGTACATGACGATTTCCTGTTATACAACTCATTGACTGACCGCAACAGTTTCTCCTTGGAACGATCAAGAAAACACCTGATCTTTACCTCGAGGAGCTCAGGGAAATATTGGAAGTATCATGTGGTGTTCAGGTTTCATGTTCAACAGTTTGGCGCACACTTCAGCGAGCTGGGTTTATGATGAAAAAGGTATGTACATATTGGGTGCATGTGCATTATAATGATTATTTTGATAGATCATGTGTGTTGCTGCGGAACGATCAGTTGAAAAACGGCTCGAATACATTGCCAGAATGGGCCAGTATCCGTGGGCGTGCATGGTCCATTCAAGGAACGAAAGCTCAATGCAAGGCATTTTTTGTACGTGGCCAACAGTAAGTGCTCACTTCTATTGTCAAAAATCCCACTGATTCAAGTTGTGAAGCTTCTCTGTTCTGCTGGCGTTGTCGTTACATGATGGGATCCTTCACTGTGATGTCATTGAGGGATCATTCTGCACTGAAACATTTACACAATTCATTGAAAAGCTTCTGGACAAGATGCAGCCATTTCCCGCTCCCAACTCAGTCATCGTCATGGACAACTGCAAGATTCATAAGCACCCTGACATTCAAGCCATGATTGAAGCCAGGTGAGTCAAACCATCCATCTAGAACTTGTAACTGAAAGCTGTCCATACACAGGGGTGTTATTTGTGAGTTCTTACCTCCGTATTCTCCTGACCTCAACCCGATTGAACTTGCATTCTCTGCAATGAAGTACCACCTCCGTGCAAATGGGGACTATATGCATCTGGCGATGACAATGCTCTCAGATGAACAGATTTATGTTACGCTCCTCAAAGCTTTGTACATCATCTTGCCTGAAGATGCATTTGGTTGGTTTAGGCATTGTGGTTACACATGATATTATCTGTTTCCCTGTACTTGCTTCCGAATAATGATTTTGTTTGCTTTCATGTGCCCTGTGATGCACAGCATGAGGGCAAATTCTGTCCCACAATAAAAGTGAAGCAATGCGTACAAGCTGTGGTGAGGTTGAGCTTTGGTCACGTCAACATCAATGACCTCATGAAAGCGCAACACTCCACACACCAGTGATGAACCAGCCTCTGAAATGAAAGGTAACTATCTCACATTACTACTCTTGTGCATACACATGGCTCACAAAATTTTCAGCCAAGTATGGGGCGTGTGCGAGCTGTCACAAGAGCAAATCACACTGTCAATTTCCATTTGGAGCAAATGCATGTCAATGCTGCACAAAGCTGGGTCATGCAAATGATTGCATTCCCCTTGAAACACGCACTCATTCCACTCGTGATACCAGCACCCCACCCAATGATTCTCCAACCCAGGTACATACATCAATCGTAAAAATTCAAATATATTGCTAACCACAAATGCAATATTTTAGAAATGTGGACAGTTGCAAGTCGCTAGGTCAAGCTCTTCCCAGGTTTCAGATGTGCAGCGACAGCACTCAAAGTCCTGAGATCGCAACCCTGCTTTCATTCAGGCTCCTGTACTCAAACCCATGGAGACTGTACCTGAGGCTGACCATGATGACGATGGTATCGACTTTGTATCATGTGGTTTGCAGGATGCTGCAGACTATTTAAGCTCTCATATGGACCTACCTGAGGAGTCCGAGGATGGTGAGGAGTTCAAAGTAAATGCGGATGTAGGGCATGTCCAAGACCCTGGGGAGGATCCTTCCACCACAGATGACGATTCAGATGATTTATATCCCATTGATGAAGTGATTGGAAAGTGTGTCAAGATGTCCACTGGCATGGTAGCAGCAAGAGGTCTCCCAAGGACCTGCCAGCAGCGCCCTGTCAAATAGAAACGCTTCCAGAATGACAATTTGGAGATTTATTTGCAGCTTTGTGGGTACTCTTCCTCCATGGATGACACCGTGAATGGATACAACTAACACAGCTATGCACTTAGCCTTTGATGTTTAGGCCACCATCAGTCAACCTGATGGGACAAATGCTCCATTTCAGTTCACCTCGAATATAACGCTTGCAGAACTTCATTCCCATGTTGCCAAAAAGTTGGACCGCTTTCCCACACTTGTTCGACTATGGTATCGACTCGAATCTGACAAGGCCAAGGATGGAATGATCTCAATCCACACTGAGGAGGAGCACGTGCTCTTTCAGAAATGGCTGAAGGATTCGCTTGGGCCACAATTCACCATGAGTGGCAAACCAACTGCTCATTCAACGAAGAAGCTTCTTGTTCATTTTGAAGACACAGGTTCACCCAAAGGCGATCAAACAGGTAGTGGTAACAAAGCTGTACGTTGCTAATGTTGTATAGTTGGCTTTGACACTGACTTCTTCACAGAGTTTGGGTTTGGGAGAATGCAACAGAAACATACAGGGCAAGCAGAAGATGTCTGCAACAGGTGGAGGTCACCTCAGAAGTCCACATCATCTAGAATTGATCGCAGAACTCCAAGAACGATGGAAGTGCATGGTCCATATGAAAGATTCAGAAAGTCCTGTGCAATGTTATCCTGCGAGCAACGGTGTCTGTTATCCGCTCACGAGCAGTAATTTATCACTTTGGGCATTAGATATTGTATGTTCCTTTCAATCTGGTCTCCGTTTATACTGATACATGATTGTATTAGGTGAGTGGTGATGCAACAATCGATGAGAAGCTGCTCAAGATTATTCTCCATACTGCAAGACCACGCACTCATGCGACTACTCTGGCTCCAGGTCCTATGGCAATGGCAATGAAAGCTGCACCACAAATGGTGTCTCCTCAAGCTGGACCAGGCTTTCCTTATCCACCTGGCGTGCCACCATATGGCTTCTATCATCCACCTGCTGCATATGGCTGGCCACCATGGGGCCCAGGGACAGTGCTAGGCTATCCAAATCCAAATCCCAATATGGGTAATAGCGGCCATCTCGGTGTTTCATATCAGGACCTGGGCCAGTTATGAGCTACATCACCATTTGATGGATCATCATGCTCGACTTCGAACACCTCTCAAAGCTCAACTCATGACACACGTTCTGCAACTTCACTCCCGCCGTGCTCTGATCCTGATCTCGAAATGCCAGATATTGTAAGCTGGTTTCCATATCTTGATCAACGCCATGCAACAAAAGGGAAATCTACTGTGACTTTAGGCCAATCTTGGAGGCCAAGGGTTTCTCTGACCTCTTGTTGCTCTTGGTTGACTATGTTACAGTTGAACGGCTGCAGAATTTGCTTGGGATCGAGATGGGAACAGCTATTTTGATCAAGCAGTATGTCGAACATGATGTCGGGGCAATATGGTCAGGAAGGTGGACCTTCCCGAAGGAATTTTAGTTATCTCTTTATGTTTGATACATCTGAAATAACCTAGTATCGTTTTTTGCATTTTTCCTTCAAATCTGAGCGAGGGAGATTGTTGCAGATGAAATCCCGAAATTCCAAAATTATTGAACATCATCATATTGAAACCGGACCCATTGGGATATGTTCCACAGGCTTGTAGGAGTTGAACAGCACTAATTTCAGTGAATTTCGGTCACTCATTGAGCAGCTACGGGCTGACCAATCCTGTGCCCATTTTATTACATAATTTTTGGCTGTGCTCAAGTTGCCTGAAAAGGACAGTAATAGAGATTTCTACATATTGAATGATAATATGCATGCTGTTTGTTGATATATTTAATGAATTTATTACCATATAAAAGCACATAATTCATCCCTGATGTGCCAGAGTGTGGAGGAATGGAAAATCGTATGGGATTTCAGCCCATATATATTATATTATAATCGGTTTCATGAGTGGCTTATATGTAGTGGAAAATATGAAGTCTTAATGATATTCATCTGCATGTCTAGGAATGAGAAGACTGTGAGATCAGCATCAAATTATCAAATTGGATAGTGAAGAGTGTGTGGGTACTATGCTCAGCTATGTTCAATGTGGAACATAGCAGGTCAGGCCATCCAAAATATGAGGTCTCCAAGATATTCATGTGTGAGTTTCAAAGAGTGGTGATTGTGGCACAAGTGTGACGATAACAAATCTGATAGTACGGAATGTGAAGGCACTATTTTTGACTTTATGAATAATGTAGAGCATAGTAGGTCAGATTCCAAGAATATAAAGTCTTGAAGATATTCATGTGCATGTAAGAATGCGATGAGTTTGAAACAAGTGTCATACTATAAAATCAGATAGTAGAGATCTGGGAAGTGCTATGTTTGACTCTGCATGCAGTGTAAAGCATGGCAGGTCAGGCTTTTCAAAATATAAGGTTTTTCACATATTCATGTGTGATTAAGAGTGTGAAAGGTTGAAACAAGTGTAACTTTGTATAATTGGACAGTGGAGAGTATGGGGATGCTATATTCATCTCTATGTTCGATGTGGAGCATAGCAGATCAGGTTCTGAAGGATATAAAGAGTTTAAGATTTTCATGTGTGTTTAAGAGTGTGGAAAGTATGGTAACAGCTCTCATGTTGTAAGATTGACAGTTGGGAGAATGGTGGTGCTATGTTTGACTCTGTGATCAATGTGTAGTGAAGTTGGTCATGCTCTCCAGAATATAAAGTCATAGTGTGTGCTCAATAATGTGAATAGTCTGGAACAAGTAGAACATTATAAAATTGGATAGTTGGGAGTGTGGAAGTGATATGTGCAACTATATTTTCAATGAGGCGAGGTGAGGCATTCCAGTATATAAAGTCTGAAGGATATTCATGTGTGTATTTAAGAGTGTGAAAAGTCTGAGACAAGTGTCAAGTTGTCTAACTGGATATTTGCAGGTGTGGGGCAGCTATAGTCAACTCTGTGTTCGATGAGGAGTATAGGAAGTGCAAGTTAGGCTCTCATGGATATAAAGTGTTTGATGTATGTGTTTAAGTGTGTGATGAGTCTGGGACATGTTTAATTGTCCAATTGCATAGTTGGAAGTGTCAGTTTCGATGTAGACCATAGCAGGTCAGGCTCTCAATGATAAATAGTCTTTAAGATATTCATGTGTGTGTTTGTTGGTAAATCTCACATCATGCTTGCATGATTATGAAAAGACTTATAATACACTGCTTTCAGTTTTAGAAGGTCATGTTAAATTGTTTGACTGAAAGATAATTTGGAAGGGAAGAAAGTATCAGAAGCTGGTTGAAATGAAAATTCAAAGGTTAGAAAGTGGCCATGTTATGAGTGACACATTATCGAATTGGGTAGCAGGCAGTATGGAGGTGCTATGTTCAACTCTATGTTTGATGTTGAGCATAGCAGATCAGGGTGTGAAGGACATCAAGTCTTGAGGATATACATGTGTGCCTTTAAAAGTGTGAAGAGTATGTGACAAGTGCCACACTGTCAAATAGGTTAATAGGCTGTGTGAAGGTACTATGTTTGACTTTATGTTGGATGTTGAGCACATCGATTAAGGTTCTCAAGTATATAAAGACTCTAAGATATTCATGTGTTTTTATAAGTGTTAGTAGTCTGAGACAAGTGTCAGATTGTAAAAGTGGATAGTAGGGAGTGTGAGAGTTCTATATTTGATGTTCAGCAAAGGAAGTCAGGCATTCAAGGATGTAAAGTCTTTAAGATATTCATGTGTGCATTTATAAGTGTGAAGAGTGTGGTACATGTGTCAAAAGTATCAAAAGACATTTGAAAAAAATGTAGAAGGTTTCAGAATGGTTATATTGTGCTTGTATGATTATGGCACAACATGCAGACCACTGCTTGTGATCCTGGAATGCCATGCTGAATGTTTCTGAAAAGGCATGTAATATATCAATTTTAATTATACAAAGTCATGCTAAATTGTTTGACTGCAAGATACTCCAGAGCAGAAGGGAGAATAAGGAGAGAGCTAAACAAAAAAAATTCAAAGGTCAGACAATGTTCATATCATGTATGGTCTTGGAAAGACATAAAGACCATGATAAGTTGTTTGAGCACAGAGTACTTTGAAGGGGTATTAGAAAGCAGTTGGAAAATATATAAAAGATCTGATGCTGGATGAGGAGCATAGCAAGACAGGCATTTCAAAATAGAAAACCTTTAAGATGTTTGTGTGGGTTTAAGGGTGTGTAAAGTAAAATCGGATAGTGGGAAGTTCGAAAGTGCTATATTCGACTCTATGTTTGATGTAGAGTGTAGCAGGTCAAGTTCTCAAGAATATAAAGTCTTTAAGATATTCACATGCGTTTTTAATAGTATGGGAAGTGTGGAATGGGTGTATAGTATAGATTGTAGAAGTGCTATGTTCGACTCTATGTTTGACTTTGAGCATTACAGGTCATGCTCTAAGGGATATAAGATTTATAAGATATTCATGTGTTTGATTATAAATCTGACAAGTCTGGTACAATTATCACATTGTCAAATGCCATATTAGATGCTGTGGAGGCAATATTTTTGACTCTATGATTGATGTGGAGCATAGCAGGCCAGGTTTCCAAAGATGCAAAGTCTTGAATATACTTATATGTGTCTAAGAGTCTGATGAGTCTGGAATGAGTGTCACATTTTAAAATGAAAGGGTAAAATTTGTGGAAGTCCTATATTCAACTCTATGTTTGAGTTGGAGCATAGTAGGACATGCTATTCAAAATATAAATTCTTCAAAATATGCATGTGTATGTATAAGTATCAATAGTCAGGGACATGTGTAGCATTGTAAAATTTAATAGCAGGCTATCTTCAACTCTGTGCTCAATCTGAAGCACAGCAAATCAAGCACATTGCAAAATTGGATAGTAGCTAGTGGTGGAATGCTATTTTTAACTTTATTTTTGAGGTTATGATTGACATGAAGGATAGTAGGTGAGGTGTTCAAGGGCATAAAGTCTTGAGAATGCTTATTTGTGTGTTTATGAGTGTAGAGAGTTTAGGACAGGTGTCACATTAGCAAATGGGATAGTAGGCCATATGGAGGTGCTATGTTTGACTATTTGTTTCATGTTGAGTATAGTATATCAGGCTCTCAAATAGATGATGTCTTAGTAATATTCATGTGTTGGTTCAAGAGTGTAGAGAGTCTGAAACAAGTGCCACATTTTCAAACAGGACAACAGGCTGTGTGTATATGCTATGTGACTCTATGTTTGATGTTGAGCTTAACAAGTAATGCTCTGAAGAATATAAAGTGTCTTAGTTATTTACATTTGTTTGTATAAGTGTGAAGAGTCTACGACAAGTATCATATTTTACAATTGAGCAGTGGGGATTGTTATGTTCAATCTGATGTTTCATGCAAGCATAGCAAGTATGGTTCTGAAAGATATAAAGTCTCTGGATACAAGTGTGAAGAGTCTGGGACCAGTGTCACATGGTAAAATTGAATAGTAGGAAATGTGGAGGTGGTATGTTCAACTTGATATTTGCTGTTGAGCATAGCAGGTAAGGCTCTGTCCTTGATGAACCTGGAATGCCATGCTGATTTGGTGCTTCAGAGAGAACTTTTAGAAAAAAAAATGGCAGATAAAAATGGTTATATATTGTGCTTATTCAAGGGAAAATAGTGACACATAACTTCATTGTTCATCAAGCAGTCTTTTACAGTTAGGTTAATATTTGAAACACCAGGCAATTGGTCCAGTAGAAGAGGAGTTGAATTTCCTTGAATATAGGAAGGATATCAAAATATGGTTGACAATATGTTTGATGTTGAGCTTAGCAGATCAGACTCTCAAAGACATAAACTCTTGAGGATATTCACATGTGTGTTCAAGAGTGTACAGAGTCTGGGACAAGTTCAAGATGTTCAAATAGAACAACAGGCTGTGTGTAGATGATATGTCCGACTCTATGTTTGACATTGAGCATAGCAAGTAATGTACTGAAGACCATAAAGTCTCTAAGATATTCATTCATGATTTTATAAGTGTGGAGAGTCTAAGACAAGTTTCACATTGCAAGATTGAATAATGAGTGTGGAATTGCTGTGTTCGACAGTATGGAGAGTTTAAAACAAGGTTCATGTTTTAAAATTGTTTAGTAGGGAGTGTGGGAGTGCTATCTTCAACTTGATATTTGATGTCAAGCATAGCAAGTAAGGCTCTCAAGGATATAAAAGTTTGAAGATATTCATATGTGTGTTTATTAGTGTGGAGAGTCTGGTAGAAGTGTCAGAAAGTATCAAAGACATTTGAAAAAAAATATAGAAGATTTGGGAATGGTTATGTTATGCTAGTACCTTAGAAATCATGGGGTAGTAACATTTACATACTGTGTTTGCCACTATGCTTGATGGTTGACACTATTTTATGTATTAAACATAGGTCAAACATGGGGGTTTCAGCATTCTGTGTGCAGCAAAGTGTAAGAAGATGTCAAATGGAGCTTTGAAAAAATGAATACAAATGTGGCATAATCAATTATACTCTGTTCCACACTACTCCAGGCTCAAATAATTCAGTGTGTCTTTCCAGTAGATTGTGCACTGGTTTTACATGGCCTTTTATAAGTGATGTTGTATACTACCATATTGAATGCTATTCTAGGATATGCATGCTGTTTGTTGATGTATCTAATGTATTTATCACCATATGGAACCAAATGGACATTTATAACTATTGGTTTCATCAGCAGATCATATGTACCAGATGATATGAACTCTTAAGGATATTCATCTGCATCATTAAGACTGAGAAAAGTGTGAGACAAGCATCAGATTGTCAAATTGCTCAATAGAGAGTGTGGGAATGCAATGCTCAAATTTGTGATCAATATGAGCATATTTGATCAGCCTTTCAAGGACATGAAGTCAGAAAGATATTGCTGTGTGTTTAAAAGTGTGGAGAGTGTAGAATAAGTGTCATGTTGTAAAATTGGATGGCAGGAAGTATGGGGATGCTATGTTTGTTTCTATAGTCGATGTCAAGCATAGCAAGCCAGGCTTTTCAAAAATTTAAGATATTCATGAGTGTTCAAGAATGTCAAAAGTCTCAAAGAAGTGTAACATTGTAACATTGGACAGTAGAAAGTTTTATGGTACTATATTTGACTCTATGTTCGATGTAGAGCACGGCAGGGTAGGATATAAAGTCTGTAGGACATTCATGTGTGTGTTTAAGAGTATGGAAGTGTGGGTTGGGTGTCATGTTTAAAATATATAGTAGAGAATGTGAAAGTTGTATGTTTGACCTGTTTGATGTTGAGCATAGCAGGTCAGGCTGTCAAGGATATAAAGTCTCAAAGATATTCATGTTTGCATGCACAGTCTGGGATAAGTGTCATGTTGTCAAATAGGATAGTAGGGGATGGGGAGGTGGTAAGTTCGACTCTATAAACAATGTAGAGCATAGGAGGTCAGGGTTTTAAGAATATAGAGTTTTGAAGACATTCATGTGTTTCTAAGAGTGTGAAGGGTTTTGGAAAAGTTTCATATTGTAAAATCAGAGAGCAGAAATTATAAAAGTGTTATATTCAACTCTATGTTCAATTTGGAACATAGCAGGTCAACCTTTTCAAAATATAAAATATTTAAGATATTTCTTTGTATTGAAGAGTGTGAATACTCTGGAAGGAGTATAAACTTGTAAAATTGAATAGTAGGGTGTTTGAGGTTGCTATATTCTATGTCTTCAATTTACTCATATCTGTTTAAAAGTGTGAAACATCTGATGATATAAAGTCCTCAGGATATTCATGTGGGTGTTTAAGAGTATGGAAAGTCTGGAATGGGCTTCATATTGTAACATTGAATAGTACAGAATATGAAAGTGATATATTTCTAGGAGTTTTTCATAGACCTGTTAGGGTATGGGTGTAGTTAGGGCCATAAATAAGGCATATTTAGTGACTTCAGAATGAAATCAGTGATTGAAAATTAGCATAAGTGAAGTGAT
>JBBPTO010001347.1:0-16418 GCA_038094155.1 Pulveroboletus cf. aberrans
GCACAAAGAGGCTGAAGAACATGCGGAAGCAAAGACCGCAAAGAATCGCGCAAAACGACAAAAGAAGAAGGAACGTGCGAAGACCAAATCTTTAGATAAGACTGGCCTCGGAGAGGGACAATCTGGAACTTCTGATGTGCCTTTGAAGAAACGTAGACTGGTCAACGGGAAGGAACTTGTGTTCAAGAAACCCGGAGAGGAGACCGACGAGGACGAGAATGAAGCTGAAGAGGGTTCAGAGGCGGGCACCTGTGAGGAACACGCCCCTCCAGACAGCGAAGAGCCGGCGCTTCAACTAGCCGAGGGGTCTCGCACTGCAATGGAGCAGAGGATTATCATCCACGAGGACGATTGACCGTCAGGCTCCACAATCAGTTCACATTTGCATTCCCCTTTCACTGACGGAACCGAAGTCATGCATGAATAGCGCAAGGAATCCGCCTTTTCGCGGGCACATGCACTCACAAGTCCAGCAGGCCTTCGTCTTCAGTGGCGTACCGTATCACCCGCTGAAGGGTTTCGCAACCGGAGATGAATGCCAAGGGTCAAATTTGTAGTCCGCACGTATCACAGGTACTGATCTGCAGTGCCAATGATGTGTTTTACGGCTCCTGGTACTCAAATAGAGATTTGTGCTAGTCAAACGAGGGCCCGTAGACACTGGTCATCGCGACACGGCTACATGTTCAAAGTGGTGATGTGCTTTTCTCCTCTTTTCGCCTCGCGGGATTATCAACGTTCTACCCTTGCCACCTTGTTCACATCCTGCTTCCCACACCGCTGGCCAGTCCATGGCAACCCCGCACAACTTGAAGCAATGCGCCGATGTCACTAGAACTGGAACATTGCATCGATGGCAAGACCACGTTTGTTTGGTCCCGAGATGCAGTCATTTTTAATGATCATGTAGACGGCCAATGCCAGTGACTCCGAGTCACCGGTTCATGAATAAACGACTGATCAATCCAAGAGACATGCATGCAGGACCATGATAGTATAAGTACTGCCAGTCTCCTGACTGGGCTCGTCACCACTACATACTGATACGAGTGAACTAGACAGAAACGAGTGGACTAGGTACGGTGTTGGACAGAGCGGTAGGTATGGTGTACTGGTGGCGGGCTCATCTCAGTCGTCGTGGTAGAACGAGACTGAGGTGATCGTTTGAATAATTTGGAGCTATGCACATAGCGAACTCCTCGTGTAACGTGCGTGTGAACAATTTATATAGGTTTGTACGGCCCGACGTACAGAGCAGAAAAACCTCTAACACATGCCCACTTTACCCACCCCTCTTCCGACATGCTGGGTCTTTGACACCCCCCAGTGTATACTCGGTCACCTGTACCGGCACCACATTAATTGTGCTCAGTATACTAGGCGGTGAGTTGGGTCTGAACTTGCCAATACAGAGACATCGGAATACCTTTGATGCGCAAGTAATCGTCTTCCACCAAGATGACGGAATGGCTGAGCTTTGAGTCATGATGCATCACTTACTGTGACGGTGAAGTTCGCATCGGCGTCAATTTTACCTCTGCGCTGAGGTCAGAGGAGCTGAAAATTTGTGCTCGCGTTGCCCTGGATAAACTCCTGTGAGTTTGGACCCGTTTGCTGTGCGACATGTTCGATGACCAACTCGAAGCCGATTCTCCTTCCCTCGTTCCAGTTTTCTTTATTGCCTGTACAGACGACAGATATCTGACTGCTGATCCTTGTCTTCCTCATCTGATAAAAGGAACCAGGGTGGAACAAAATGTCAATTCTGAGCTTGCAAGTCAAGTAGAAACCAACGAAACATCGATGGTGCCTTGGTGTTTTGCATTTAACAATTTTGATGTGGAGTTTGAAGATCACTGTTGGGAGTTATCTGCATCTGAAATCAACTCAGTGATTTTATGTAAGGCGTTCAATCTGCCTGACGGTCTTAGGAACGTTTCTCTCTCTTTTTTCTTTGCCTTGCAGGACCATCCACATGTGATACAACTGAAGCTTCACTTCCAGGTTCAGGTTCAGGTGGTTTTTTTTTTTGGTATGATCTTGCCTGTTTTTCTGTCTAGCGATACCATTCTAACTTGTTGAGATGTTGATCAGGGTGCCACAACCTGATGAGAAGAATACATAAAAGCCCTATTAAAGGAGATGTTGAGGATTGGGATGTCTATCTTGGACTAGTCTTCGCAAGCATATCGGGGCAGATGTAGGATGTAATCATAAGTCGACCAATCGCCATTTGATGTTAAACTAAAGCTATATATCTGAGTGCTGAGGCGAAATCTTTGGATTCAGACCGAGGAGAATATGCACCTACAGGGGTAAATCTCTGTAGTAAGAAGGCATGCAAGGCCGCCAAGGCATCATGGGGTGTGATCGGGAACGGTGCCAGTGGATGAGCGCTTGAGCTAACGTACACTAGGATGCCATCATCTGCACACTGTGGGAGGTAGGTACAGTAATCATCGTTGGATTTGACCAATATAAACTTCGTTATGTGATGATGAGAAGGTAAATTGCCAGTTCACCAATTGAACGCAAGTCCGAGTCACCACCCTACTTGTCACCATCATCGTCAATATCATATGAGTCTCCTGCTCCATTGGCATCCGGTATGAGGGATATTTTGGCCTGTCCCATTATGCAAACGATGATCCGACCGCATGCCACGACGGCAACAATGCTGCACACTACGTTAAGTATGCGCAGCGATCATAGTTCCCACCTTGGTTTGCGCCCCACCAGCTTGGGAAGAGGTGGGAGGTTCCTGCCACACCCTGAACTGCAAAAGAAAGTATGAACACCATCACTTGGGCTCCTCCGTCGAGAGCTGTGTCAATTCTCAGATTCGGCGCACAACAATCGATAGATGGAACCCACCAGCTCCAACAATGTAGTTATATTGAGCGAACCAACGGGGGTAGCGCGTACGCAGCCACCACTGAGAAACGAAAGCGACTGCAAAGTAAGATAGAGTCGACGAGTTTATTCCTACACAGAGGGATCCGATGTAGTACCTATGTTGAATCAGTGTAGGGCCATGGAGGAGCTCATGTGACCTACGCAATCAGTGGCGTGTAAAGATAATCCAACCGCAGCTTTGGCCAAAAGTGGTGTGCGACCCAGAATGGGATGGGGACGAATAAACCAACCAGATAAGCCCATGACACCCATTGATACCTCTGTCCCGCTGCGAAAAGCTCACGGCTTAGACCACCCCAGGCAACGGCTTGAGAGTTGTACTGTTGCGGTTGCTGACCAGACCAAATATTCGTTCCTTGTATCGACAAAAGAATTTCTTCCTGGTTATCAATAATCGAATTCATTAAAACTGAGTGCACGTAAGTACGCAAGGCTCTAATGACCATTGTTTTCCTTTACCATAATTTAGTACCGCGCCGAACAGGGTACCAACGATTTGAGCTGTGAACGTAGCACGAGGAGGAAGTTTCGCATCTGCCAGAAATGAGATGAATTCATGGTAGACAGTAGAACATTGACCCACATTGGGCAATCTTGAGATCCCGGAGTAGTAATAATGCCTGCGATACGGTATCTGGCAACTTCCTTTAACTGAATCTGTGCTTGATGAATCCACATCATCTTACTATAGCTGTACAGTACGAAGTACATATTTGCCATTGGTTTTCCGGGATGTAGGAATCCCCCAACCATTTGAACAAACCTGCAACCCATCAATCACAGTCATATTTGAATGTCAATGTCACCAACGGTTGTATGATGAAGCTCAGACCAGTGATGGCATACAGAATACCAAAGAAGAGAATCGACAATGTAGCCAACGATATTGCGATTATCAAACCCCACCTTTATGCTAGGAATTAGTAGCTTTTCGATTGAACACCAGGAAGAGACTCACCAAGGGAGCGTGGAGTTCGTCTTGTAAATCACAACCAACGCAATGACGAAGGAGAGCAGGAAGGTCGCAAAATACCAGCTATTTGGTGCATCTGGATACTTTTTTTTTTGTTAGAGGCGGATCCGAAGAACAGAACATGAAATACTTTAAGCATCTCTCGATAATGGGGGTCAAGATCCTCATCCTCGTCTACATCCCTCATCCCGTCGTTCTCCCAGAACTTCCAATTGAACGTCTTCCATGATTCCTTTAGGGCACGAGGGCTCGCCCAGCTCCACGCGGAACGAAGGTCATCACGGTTCCAGAGAAGGAGGTGAGTGAATGTCGCAGCGAGCCCCAGATTAGCAGAAAGTAAGTAGATCACCCATGTTGATGAATACCAAGGAAGACCTTGCTCCGCGAGTAAAGTTGGGTCAACCTCGTAGTTTGAGTTGAGAATTAGGGTCTGATTGTACTCCGTACCATTTTCATAGTAAAGCAGCTGAGAAAGCTAATCAAGAAAGTGTGGTTAATCAGTGGTAACTAATTCTCTATACTTACGAGTGGGAAATTCTGCGCCTTCCAGATGTTTTTGTAATATACCGCGACAAAGACAACCCTACTCAAATTATACCGTCATACAATGCAGGTCTCCAGAATTCCACTTACGTGCCAAGGATGTAACCAATGAAGTAAGATACCTAAATGAAAGTTAGAAGTTTCATGAACCACTCGCTGAAACAAAGCACCCACTTGCGCTTTCAGAGGAATAGTCACTGGGTTATATGGGCTTGTGATGTACTATAGAGGATGAATGATTGGTCATGAGACAAGAAAACTTAAAATAGTGCTTACCTGCCAGTCGAAGCAGACAGACAGAAGGCCAAGCCCCTCATTACCGTTGGAGCCACCGAATACACGAGAGAACGCGGAATCATTCGGGCTTGCCAAACAGAAGATAGAGAACCCGGTGAGCAACGGGAAAATCCACTCGGGGAAAAGCTCCCAAACAAATATCCTGTTCGTAAGTGAGTCAGAGATATCAAAAATACATGCTCACATATGAGATCGAATAGCCTACATGCAAAACACCAAATAAAACATCTTTAGTTTTCTCTTCGCTGCCTGGCCACCTTCGTACAGCGCGTCGAACATCGAGATGAGAGGAAGCACTCCAGGGTACAGCATTTTGGATGGGTACAGTAGAATGGCTGCATGACAAGTAAGATCGGTTCAAATATTCTGGTTGAAGGTTTGATAGGCACATACACCGCATCATTCCACCAATACCATAACCCAGCAGTTGACTCGAGAAAAGGAGGAAAATCGAGGCACTAGCTTTAGGTATGATATCATAGTACAAACGCTGGACTGCGAGGACCTCGGTACCAAGGGCGGAGTTCGCCGCAGCGCTGGCCATGATGATAACAAACGCGTTCTCTTTCTTGTTGAACGGGCCCTGTTAATGGACTATCCAGAATCGGTCAAGAAACACAAGTAAACGGATGATTTACCGGATTCAACCACCGTAAGTAGGGATGTCGTGAAATAAAAGTCTCCAAGAACGTTCCCAGTATAAACGATACAACGGCAAGAAACATAGGAGAGACAAGGACAGTTTCCTGATAGTGACGATTAAGACGATACAGTCACAATAATGAATTTTTCCTACCGGCTTGAAGTAATATATCTCGGCTGCAAAAATATGAGCGAGAGGGTTTCGCAGGAGTGACATCACAAACCGAGAACCCCTCCAAAGGCAGAAAGACCAATGGCAATGACGAAGGCACGGACAGTCCAAGGGTTTAGACTGGGATCATCCGATACCGAGATAACATGAGTCGCGATATCACGTTCATCCTGTAAGATAGTGTCGCTGCTCTCAGCTTCGGTGACAGTGGTCGCAATCTCGACGTCATGCTTCTCTTGATAATGTTTCTCGTCACTGACGCTCCGAGCCTCATTACTAGAGGGACTCGGAGTAGAAGAATTGAGAGCATCGGCGATACCTGGTAGAGCCATACTGGAGAGTGGGCCACCACGGTGGGAGGACGGGGATGCTTCTGCATTCGTAAATATACTAGGCTCCAATTTAAAGTGAAGCAAGAGGGCTGAGAATCGAATCCTCCAAATCGCATGCCTACCAGAATGAGGCCCCATAACTTAAGGGGGAAAGGCCTTTGAATTACGAGATCACCTCAAACTTGTCGGGGGACCGGTTGCCAAGAGCTATTAGCGTTGTGTATTTTATTAGCATTCCGAAGTAGCCAGCACATACATTACGCTACCAACTTGAAATGTCCGGTTGTCGTAAATCATGGAAGACCCTAAGAACTTCAGGGCGATAACTTCGACATGACCGTTGCGCTGGCAAGTGCGTTCGAATTGCGTGCCTTGTATGACCTATGGGGTATACTCCTCAGATCTGACTCATCTCCGGCCCGGGTGTCAACGATATCGATACCTGCTCACTACCATTCGAATGTGTTCTACACGCTTCCCATGCCCTCTCCAGCACGTAATTAGTTGACGACACATTGATCGCAGCAATGCGACCATTACGACGACCACGGACACTCTACTCCGAGTCGTCAGCAGACAGGTTTGCATGTATCTTGCCAGGGAGGATGCCGCACAAGCGGGTAATACCATATTAGTGAGCTATGTACTGAGTGGTGGCAGAAACGAGTAACGCGGGCAAGGACCTGGAGGTCGCGTCAACAGCGACTGAGAATCGCACTGCCGACGTCGTCGGGTTGTCGTTGTCATTCCCCGTTGTACCGCAGTGGTGGCGTCTAATTCTGGTGTGTCAACAATGTGATGTCGTGACACTGCACAGGCCGCACGGTTCGGTTGTGACCACTGGTAGTATCATCTCAACGCGTCGACGACGGTCGTAACGGTCGCGCGGTGACGACTGTCGAATCGAGGAGGTCGCGACCGTGGTGCTGAGATAGTAGGAAAAGGGTCGGTTACGGAACGAGAAACGGTCTCGGGGGTCTTTTCCCTGTGATATTTCGTTAAGAATGTTTGGACCTTCTATGTTGGTGGCGCATGCCAGAGGGGACCGAACATCACTCAGAATGCTAACGTCACGTATACTTATTGGTAGTACTTGGACACGGTACTAGACTACTAGTACGTATTTTCGACCTTCCAAATCTGCAAAACCACTATCAACTCGCCCGTGCGCGCTTCCTTATCCTTTGCCGACCACCTCGTATCCGATACTGCCGGAAGCAGAACCCAGGTCTACCCAGCCAGCTCGTGGACACCCATACTGATTCCCATCGCCTTCCAAAACCACCATTGTCTACCATCACGACACGCAGACAGCCCCTCGGAAAGCAAGCGAAAAATCAGAGACGGAGAAGGGCCTGGACCGAGTGGACCAAGCGTACACAGCAAACAAGCCGCCACCGTCATGCGGCGATATCATGCTGTCAATCAACCGGAGTTGCAAAACTTCGGGTTCACCACAACATACCAGCATTCATGTCAATCGCATACTATCATTTCACGTGCAGTGCAAACGCTCCTTCAGTGCAAATGTTCGAGATCACTACTTTCCTGACATCCCATGGACTCAGAAAAATTCTAGGATAACTATTGATGTACTCGTATGGTAGTAAAAAAATGAATGGGAGTTTAGCAGACATCGTGTTCATAGTTCAATAAAGATTGTCGAAATGAGTGATCAGACCCCCCAGATCCGAGAGATCCTGCAGTTCAATCACAGAGCTGAAAGTTGGAGGTTATGAGCAAATTCATAAAGATCATCTAGACTGAATGTCGAAGAGAGAAACTCACTGAGTGAGGCTATATAATTGATTCTTGAGGTGTAGAGGAGAGGATGTTGTCACGCTCGGGTGCATCTGTGACAAATTTCAGTCTCCCCTTCAAAAGTTGAAACCTCGCATGTGCCGGAAGCGTGACCCGGTGTGACAAAACTTTGCATTGGATGCACACAAGGGGTCTGAAAATCGGAACATCTCTATGCACTGCACGAAAAAAAATAAAAATCTGGAAAAATCAGTATCATTGAGAACAGCCCTGTATTGACCTATGGATTGAAGCCGAAAAGTGTAGCCCGTGTTGTTGAAGTGTTAGAAAGGATTTAGTAATTTTTTTTGCGCTCGACGGGAACTGATAGTATTGTAGGAGGAGCACGATAATATGCTGTAAATGAGCTCTCTATTTTTTTTTTTGAAAAAAAAAAAACGACTACGTAGATGTGGCTAACAGATGAAAAGATCGTTTGCCAGTGTACTAGTAAATGTACAAAAATGCACCCTAGCTCCGAGAGGTCCTGCGCTGAAACTGGTAAAGAATACATAGGAGCGTGTAGCTACTATACATGCATCAAATTCTACAGGCATCGAAGTGGAATACAAGTGAGACTAAAATGATATGATTGACGAGCGTGACTTGAGATACGCAGTCGGCATGGTTCAGGCCCGCTCCGGCATTGAAAGAATGTACAATTCAGCACTCAGCGTCCACATCATTATGCCAACCAGTTCCGCCGAACATGTTGTCGATTTAACACTTCCACCTTTGACATGCCGCCTCCGTTCCTGCTCAATTCTTCCATTCTGGGCGGCGTTCAGTTTCGTATGGTGAGCCGATGATGCACGCAGAAACATCTGATCCCTCTCCGAGCTCACAATGTCGATCTTTTTTCCCCTCGTCTCATTACAATCACTTCGTTGATTGGACTTCGATAGTATTGATCGCTTGCCTTGCCATGTGTGACAAACCTGATACAGAATTATGCAACACCTGTCGCAGACAAGTCGAATGCTGCTGAGCTGTCTCAGTCTCCAGGTCGAACCCTCTCAAGAAGCATGTCCGAATAGCTAAGATATCTCGACATCTATCTGTACCGTGCCGAAAATAGAAATGTGAGTCGTTGAAGTGCTATTCATGAGTTACTGAAAGGTTTTGTAACACCGGTTGAATGATAGCCCGAGGGGAGACGTCACAATGACCAGCACATCGGCGAAGCATCCGACCGGACTAATCCACCTGGAGAGATAGCGGCACATCGCTTTATACCTCAAACCAATGAACAACCACGCCGCGAGCTATCGAGCTACAAGCCACTGAGTCACAAGTCACAGTGACCTTACATACAAGCCATAAGCCACCAAGCCACTAGTGACGAACGACTGTACAACTCGCTGACTGCTACCAACAATCGAAGGACTCGCCTAAAGGAATAACAGGGTCAACTACAGCACCATCCATCGATCAATGCCGCTCGAATTGAAGAAGTGCGGTGCCAATACCGATCCGATCAGCGCATTTGAACGGATTATCCACACGGACCTTCGCGAATAGTCCACCCATCACCTCCTGATAGCGCTCAACTTGAGGGGTGACCGGTGCCATTACACGCATCTTGCCAAGCTGGCCAAGCTTTCCCGGCTGAGCACGCAAGGGCGTGCAGGGTGCATCATGCAATGGTGAGCACTATACTTTTATCCAGTGTTAACCCCCCTTGGTATATGGGGATACTCCCACCCTACCGGCCTTATCTCGCCACCCAGTGCTGCGGCTTGCCCCACCGAGCGTTCCCAATGGCCCTACCTCGTTCAGTCTCACCCCCACCTACTTTCTCAGGTCGCGGTGACAATCTTCCGGTGCTGCGACTCCACCTCACCAATGTTCTATCCCGGTGCACATGGCCTCGTCCCACAGATGTTTTGTCCCAGTGGTCGTGGCCTTGCCCCACCGATGTGCCTCTTTCCCTTGCCCACCTGATGTTAGGATGATAACGTCCTGGCACCATGGTCCACCCTTTTGTCACTGCCCGAGTCGTGTGCTCCAGATGTCCTGTCCTCCTACTGCTGGTTGGGTATTCAGTGCTCGCTGTACGCGTCGTCAGCCACTCCTACCCTTTGGGGATCGCAGCTCACGCCTACCTGGTAGTATGGCTTCTGTCGTGGACCAAGGAGCCCTTCGTGCTCTACCCATCACCTCTCACCCGCATCTCTTACTTACAGTCCGCCCTTCCCTGCAAGTGCACCCAGCACCATCCAACGATGAAACATGTCCACCTGATGTCCTTATCCAGTCAAACTCACACTGACCGACGCATGGATCGAGAAGTAACTACAGGTATACCCAACCATCATATTCAACTCCACTCGTTATCGATCCCAACCTGCCCCGTCTTGACTCCCACTTGTGCAGGATCCCATAAAAACAACGGGGAGAAGTGAGAGATGACAAAACACCCATGTCGTGAGGCTCTCAGCTCTACAACATGGCTCGCTGCCAGCCAACTCAGCCAATACAGCGCAAATCCTGGCAAAAGCCACTGGAACTGTTCATGCGGGTCTTCAAGTATCTCCGGGGCACACGCATGATCGCGTTCACTCTCGGCAGGGTCTCGGACGAGGATCGCGACGTACTCAGCGGGCACATACCGATAAATGCCAGCCAGGCACGCGACTCGATGACCATCATTTCACCTTCAGCTCCATCTTTCAACTCGGCAACGCAGTCGTTCTGTGGTACAGCAAGAAGCAGTCCAATGTCACGACCTCACCCTGGGAGCACAGTACGTTGCGCTCGCGCACTGTGCTAGACAGGCTGGGTTATACCACCTCACACACGAAACCAGCATTCCCGGCGATGACGCGCCCGTCATCATTCCCACTCGCATCATACCCCGTGCACAATCACACCCAAAATGGCTTTTCCGACACGCGACCATTGCAATGCTTACCGACGCTTCCACAGAACCGCTCGTTCACCTCACATAGTTCGACCGCCTTACGGTCTTAGGGTGTGCTGGATATCAATCCACCATTTCTTTTCTCTCGTTAGCTTGCCATATTTGGACATCATCGTTTCCCTAACGCCTTTCCTTCAGTCTCGACTTACATGGTTGTTATTCCATTACTCACGTAGCACAGTCCTCACGGGCCCGTGTTCCAACGCGTTCTCACGCACGTATAAGCGAGAAAAAGAGAAGTCCTGTTCATAGTTTCTCCGGCTAGCCCGGGTTACAAACATGGTTTGCCCTGTGAAGAGTGAATGATGTTGATTGCTTACCGAGAAAGGAAGGGAAAAGCGAAGTCGGGAGCCGGCACGGATAGCG
Organism: Pulveroboletus cf. aberrans; assembly: GCA_038094155.1. Classification (NCBI taxonomy): domain Eukaryota; kingdom Fungi; phylum Basidiomycota; class Agaricomycetes; order Boletales; family Boletaceae; genus Pulveroboletus; species Pulveroboletus cf. aberrans. Next base: position 10,965 of record JBBPTO010001347.1, read on the forward strand.
CTGTTACGCTTTTTAGATGGAATCACGAAGCGATCTAAATTCGAATTTAGTTCCCTCAAGCTGGGCGTGACGTTATCGACACCCGGTTGCCTGCGAACTTGAAGCCCGTGAACCATAACATGGATTGAGACCGCCGCCGTGGGGGCGAGACAACCGTGCGCCTGGACCAGGAGCACCCTGCATTGCAATCTACCTCCCAGCCGACGAGGGCATCTTCATCCCATACCTTACCAGACATGTCCGACTCAGGTTACTTCAGGAGCGGGAACACCTGCCCTTGAATGGTGGGAAGAAGATAAGTGTTGTTCACGGGATATCTTGAAAGACCCTCAGAAGCATCCAGATCAGATCTTAGCTAGGGAACTCACACATTGCGGATTATATTTATACCGGCTTCAGAGTAAATGAGCACCTTCATGAACATCGTAGGTACATTCCTCATCGCCAACGGCACTAGTGCGGCGATATCCGTCTTCACTGCTACCTCGGCTGCATTATAGGCCTCATACGCCCATGTACTCTTCTGAGTCGGAAACAGATGGGCAACGAGATGAGCTAAGTTAATGCGACACTCTGGCATTCCAGCGTGTCGATAAGCTTGTAAAGTCGCGATGGCCTAGCAGTCATGATCCTCGTAAGCAATTACACAAGAGTGGATTCACCAATAGTAGCACATGGTTATCCGCTAGCCCGATATCCTCGCTCGCACAGACAACAATCCTTCAGGCAATATATAGGGAATCCTCACCAGCGGTCGGCATACGCGCCAGCCAATACATTATTGCGCTGTTTTGACTACCGCGCACGGACTTGTGAAGAGCAGAAATCATGTCACAATGATTTTCACCTGTTCGGCCGTACGAGCAGGATACCGATTGTCGCAACGATCTTCCTCTTGGACGGTGTTTTCTGAAGTAAAGACGAGCTCTAGTAGAGAGTGTACTGTTCGTACGTCTCCGACGGATAAAGATACGAGGGATGAGATGGTCCGGAATATCGATTGTGGGATGGATGATATCATAGGACCTGCATAGTTACAGAATTCTTCCGAACTCTGTGTCATGGACGGCTGATCGGACTCTGGGGAATGGGTTGACTCAGTGACTATGGTAAAACCGACAACGTTATGTCCCGTCCGAGTAAGGGCGCTCAACTTGTACGAGAAATGATCCCTTAAAATTTCAATCTGCCTCATAGCTAGGAATCTCGATAGGATTGTCTTCCTGGCATAGCTATGATTTAGTGGCGTGAATGAACTCTTCATCAAGTGAGTCGTGGTCACTCACTCAGGTGAACCGGACCCATGTCATTCCTTGTTGAGGAACCTCCCCAAAGACGAACTTGTCAACTTGACCCATTCGTAGACGAAGTCTTTCGGCCAAGGGAGCCCACGTTTCGCGAATCATCAAATACTCCCCACTACAATCAAAATCATGGAATGGGTGAGAGCCCATATATAAATCCGAAGCACAGCCGCTAAAAAATTGGTCAACATTTGCCTAAATGACTCCGAGTCAAGCCAGGAACAAGATTATTCAGTGAGACAAGAATTCGCATTAGCTCCCTCGAGTCTGCAGTTCTCAGATCGCAGGGTGGAATCATGGCGAAGCGTCGCGGTACTAATAAAGGGAGAAAACTAGCGAAGACGCGCGCCGAATCTCCAGTTTCGGAAGACGTGAGCGAGGACCACGCCTCCGACACCAATAACGAAGAAGCGTCTTTGCAGAGCGACGCACTCGATGACTCTGACGGGGCAGTCAAGGCTGAGATCCGGAAGAAACGCCGACGTGGCGCGTCGTCCCCAAAGAAACGCCCGCGCCCCGATTCCAAGTCCAGGTCCGAGCAGAGGAAGCCTGCAAAAAAGAAACACAAGGTAGTGGAAGAGGATGCTGTGGAAGACGAGCCAGAGAGTGATGTCGAGCTCAAGGATGGTCAGGAGGTGGTCGGCAGAGTTGTTGCGGCGCCGACGACCGGATGGGGTACATACGCATCGTTCCACCCAGAATCCTGCTCGACAACTGACGAAATATTCGGCAGCGCCTGACGGCCAGATATCCCAGCACATGCTGGACTTCCTGACACAGCTGCGAGACCCGGCACACAATGATCGTGTCTGGTGAGCACAAACTCTCTGGCTAGTGATGTTTCTGTTATGAATTGCGTTCGCACATACTAGGTTCAGGCTTCATGGTATAGTACTTTACTATGACTGTTAGAATGACCCGTCATTTACAGTGCTCTCTGACGTTCAGAGCCTGTCTACCGACGATGCGAGAAAGAATTCAAGAGTTTCGTGGAGGCCTTCACCACAATGCTTACAGAAATAGATCCCGAGATTCCGCCGTTACCACCAAAGGACGTTATTCATCGAATCTATCGTGATGTTTGTGTAGCCATGTCCATGTGCGTCGTCTGGCTGAACGAGATTTAGATCCGTTTCAGCAATGACAAGACACCCTACAAAACTGGGTTCTCTGCAAGTTTCTCGAGGAGTGGTAGAAAGGGGATTTTCGCTTTCTGTGAGCATCTATAGAGGCGTCTCTTCGGAAAATTCATCTAACATAGTTTTCTCTTGAGACCATGTGTGAGTATATTTGCCTGTTGAATGTTTCTCCTGATCATCTCTATGTGTGATCAGACTGAGTGAGTCATCTTGGCTTTCCAATCTTCGTACTTATGTCCGCAGTTAAACCAGGAGATGAGAGTATGCTGGCGGCAGGGGCTTGGTGTCCAGGAAAAAACGAACTCAACCTGATAAGGTAGGGCTTTTATGATTCCTCGATAGGACTTTAGTGAAGGCTCTGTGCAAGGAATCACATCAAACATTCCTCAGACCACCTTCGCGAGATCATCTCCAACCCAGAATTCGTGGCACATTTTGGCGAGCCACATCCACATCCAGAGGGAAGGCGTCAGAATGTTTTTGGTCGCGAGGATGAACTCAAGACTGCGCCAAAGGGTGTAGATAAGAATCACAGGTACGCTCCGCCGGTCTTGTGCGGTTGGTTGCACGCTGAATTTTGGAATTCAGGGACATTGACCTGCTAAAATGTCGCTCTCTCGGGGTCTCCCAAACGTATGTTCTGTTTTTTTTTTTTGGGTGACTGGTCGTGCTGACCCGCGACCTGCCTTCAACAGGTTCACTGACGAACAGGTATTGGGGGGAACATTTGTCCGAGAGCTCGAAAAAGTGGCACGTATTCTTCGCCCCTTTGTTCGCTGGTGAGTGTGTACCCATCGAACGTGTGATTTATGAGAGGCTGATGTATTCTCAGCCTCAATGACATGATGACACTACCCGTGGAAAACGATTTAGCATCTGGTGATGAGGATGTGCAGGAGTGAGATGCGACGGTTTGAATGTGCACATTCGAATGATCTACGTACATATGAGAGATCCAACACATGACACTGCAAGTGCTTGTATGCTAGCCTATCCGAAGCATACTATCACTGCCCCTTTAGTGCAAACTGCTCCTGGAATGCAAAATCTCTAACACGACTTAAAACACCACCTTCCTGGCAATCCATAGGCTCGAAAAAATTCTCAGTAGTTGTTCATTATGTATTCTAGTCTAGAACAAAAATTCGAGCACCATTTAGATGGTAATGCACTCATGGTTTCATGTTATATCATGAGGTGTCGAAAAGCACCAGGTATAGAACCCCCAGATCTGCCAGATCGTGCCTATGAACTGGATATTTGACACCTGGAAGTAAGTAATTGGCCTATGAGGGCCCTCTATACCAAGTATAAAGGTGAGAGACTCAACTGATGAAGCTCCAGAGTGAATTCAGAACAAACTGATTGTCACACATGAAGGTGGCCGTGACAAAATTCAATCTCCTACTCGGCAAAGGAAGCCGAGTGGTGAGGACTGCAGCAGTCGACAACCGACTCTACAAGACACAGCTTGGACATGGCACCCTCCCGAACCCAGAAACAAAGGAAATTAGAAGCTGATGCTGTTCTCGAAGCAAAATTCACTGAGGCTTGTGAGGCCATCCAGAATGGTTCCTGCAAGAATCTTTTTGTTGCCGCCAAAGAGTTCAAGGTCAAATATGATACTCTTTGTCGACAGTATCATAACCTTGCTGTTCTGAGAGTGTTAGGGCCATGCAGATGAACTCTGGTGTATCTCTGGAACTCCGGAGATATTGATAGGACCTTGGCTTCACCTTATGTGGTGCGCCACTATCCAAGTCTCGGGGTTGTGGTCCTGTATTTGTGGAGGGTCGGAGGTGCGGAGTTGAGTTGTCTAGACTCGGAGGAGGATGATGATATCTGTCAGAGTTTGGCGGAGAGCCGAGCGTCAAGCTGATCGAAGGGAGAGAACGTCTAGTGCTCGATTCGATATTACGACTGGATATGTACAGCGGAGATGGTACAGAATATATAGTATGGAGGAGCATTGGATTTGTAATGAAACAGAGGTCGGAAAACTAAGAACTGGAGCTGCGCACTGGTTGTGCAGTTTGCTGGAGCTGTGCTGCACAGCGACAGGGAAAGTTACAGAGTGTGAGATCTAACTAAATAAGGAACAAAGACATAATGTGATATATGTATGGAGGTCCGGAGGAACAGAGATGCATAATGGGTGAGTTCTCACTGGAGATATGAGTGGAGTTGGTTTCGGAGGGACCAGAGTTGTCACAGATATGACAGAGAGGATGCACTCACAGAGATCAACAATTACTCACCAAAGCACAGGAAGAGACAGTGTGCCATTGTGTCATATCCTGTCAACTCCGACCTCCAGAACATAACTCTGCTCATACCTCCAGCACACCCTCTGTCAAATATGTACCTCTGCAACTCTGGACCACTCATAGATCTCCTTACATATGTTCCTTATTCCGTATATAGTTTAGTCTCGCCCCTCTGTTCCCTCTGATGCTGTGTAGCACAGCTCCAGCATATGACTCTCCAACCTCCGTCTTACTTATCTACATAGCCCTCCGTTACTAATCTGCAGCACTCTGACCTATATATACTCCGAACTATGTATGTAGATACTCTAGCCTGAATATCATCATAGACCACTCCTCTCATCTCTCTCCAGTTTCTCCGATGCATCTCCGACCAAGAAGGCCATGACAGTGCTAAGGCATGACATAAAGAGATGCAAAGATCCCTTTGTCTCGTCCTCCGAGGTAGCGGATGGTCCTACCAGTCAATAGACTGATAGGGAGAGGAAAGGTTATGGATCTTGGTGGAAGAACTCACCAAGAGTAAATGGAGTATTGCAAGGTAGAGGGTCTAGTGGTAAGACAGAAGGAGGGGACTTGACTTGACTGTCTGAGTCGAATGGAATTCTAACTGGAGAGCGACCATTGAGGGAGCTCTCCCTAAATACTCTACAGGATTGTTTGTACCTGTATAGATCTCTATCATATATGGATAGGAATGAGTCATGAGATATGACTGAATGACCGAAGATATCGGTAGGATAT
>JBBPTO010001348.1:0-16410 GCA_038094155.1 Pulveroboletus cf. aberrans
CTTGTCACCCACTTCCACTCCATGACCTATCAACTATGGTCAACTCTCAGAGAACACTTTGCCTCTCGAGAAATTGCTGGGCAATTTTACTTTTTGCATAACGTCTTTCGTCTTTCACCTTCACATTAGACCTTCTCATGCCACGGAAGACATCAATCAAATGATCTCGCATTATCAGAACATGCAAAATGCTGGTCTGATCTTATCTGAATCACTCTGTGCCATGATTATGCTTACCCAACTTCCTGACGATTTCGACTCCCTTCGCTCCACTCTGATCCATGTTACAGATCCAAAGGACTTTACTCTCCAAAATGTCCAACAGGCTATACTTCAAGAGATCAATATCAGATCCTCAAAAGGATGCTCCTTATCCTTCCACTTGAGCAGAGACCCCTCTTCCTCTGTTCACAGAACCAATGTGATTCACAGTGGTTCTCTATGAGAAAATCATTGGAAGAACCAAAAGAAGGACAATCGTCCTGACCACTCATCACAACCTTCCAATTCAAACCCTTCAAAGCAGAAGAGACCCTCAAAACAAGGAAAGAGAGACTGGTATGAACATCACCAGTCATATAAAGGAAAAGGAAAACAGCCTGCTAAAGTGGATGAAGTCATGGCAAATGCGATCATAAGCTTTAATCTGAATCAGTTCACCGAAGCTGATTTCAACTCCATGGATGATGGTATGGCTGAACCTTCAAATTTATTTCGAAACCGTTGATTCTCTTCCTCACTCTAAGGAGAAATCAATGAGATCCTCAAGAGTGAAGAAGAAGAAGAAGAAGAAGACTGAGAAGTTTGTTCTTGGTGGTTTACCATCCGACTCTTTTCTGCCTGGTGCTAGCATCAGAGATCTTCCTATCTCAGAAAAGAAGACTCCTTATATGGATGAGATGGAACCCATTACCTTTGCTACCCTTTCTATCACACAACATCTTGCTGATTTGAAAGAGTCACATAAAAACCATAGCCATGAAGGTGTTGTTCCTTATAAATCTAAACCATTTGGCCTGTATACTGTCAGAACTCCCTTGAGCTCCTTTGAATGTTCTCACTGGATGATTGACAGTGGTTGCACTGATCACATCACTCCTTACCTTGATGATTTCGCACATCTTGGTAAAGGTACCAAACAAGCCTCTGTGGCTAATGGATTGACTGTTCACATGCATGGACCTGGTAAAGTCATTATCCATCCTGCTGGTCTTGATCCTATGGTACTAGAACATGTTTGATATGCACCTAAGGCGGCACACCGCCTCCTTTCTGTGCCCACTCTGACCTCTCAAGGTTTCAGATGTGAGATCTCAAATGGCAAAACCTGCATCTGGGATGATCAAGGACTTCTGGTCATTCAGGCCTCTGCCTCATGTTCAGATAACAATCTTCACTGGTTTCAGTCTACTTCGATTAAACCAGGAATGATTGCCTCGATGGCAACTAATGATTTGTATCATCTTTGGCACCATCGCTTCGGACATTGCTCCAAGAATGTGATGAGACATCTAGGCACTCAGACCTCTGGATGCCCTTCCATATCCATTCCACCTGACACTCCACCTTGCAAAGGCTGTGCTTTAGGCAAAATGTCAGATTGCCCCTTTGGTCTTTCGATCAAAAGAGCTGGTCACCCCCTTGCCCTACTGCACACCGATTTAATGGGACCCTTTCCTGTTGAATCACACTCTCGTTGCCGCTATGTCCTCACTCTCATTGATGACCACTCTGGCTTTGCCCTCCTCCACTTCCTTTGTGAGAAGTCTGGTACTGCATCTGTGCTTCAACGCCAGATTGCCTGGCTTGAGAATCAGTCTGATTTTCATGTCACCTCTGTACGTTCAGATCATGGTGGGGAATACTTAGGAAAGGATGTTCAATCATTCTTCTCGTCTCGAGGCATCACCCATCAGACCTCTTTCCCTCACACACCACAACAGAATGGGCGTGCTGAGAGATTCAATCATACCATCATGGAGAAAGCAGAAGCTATGCATCATCAGACTAGTCTACCTAGAATCTTCTGGCAAGAAGCTCTAGAGACCTCTCTTCACATCTACAACAGACAGCCAGTGAGACAACATCAGTGGAAAACACCCATTGAACTCTTCAATGGAGACAAACCAGATGTGTCATACTTTTGCATCTTTGATTGCAAGGCTTACGTGTTCATTCCCCCTGAACAATGTCAGGATAAACTCTCAGCAAAAGCTGAAGAAATGGTCTTTATTGGATATGAGACCAACACAAAGGGATGGAGATTCTGGCCAACTCAACGTCATCAGACATTCATCTCCACTCATGCCACTTTTGATAAATCAAATTTCCTGTCTGCTCCCAGAGAGATAGAAGACAAACCACCCTCGATATCTGAAGACACTGCAACTGACCTTCATGATAACAACCAAGATGAAAGAAATCCGGACCCTCCTTCTCGTCATGTCATAATCAACATTCCTGATCTTTGACCACCTATCTGTCAAAGATCTAGATCACCTTCCTCTCATTCAAGCACCTCATCATCTCCTCTACCATCTTCATCATCATCCTCTGACTCCAATCCTCATACACCACCACCTAAGCGAGACTTGCAATGTACTGGACAGAGAGAAACCATTAAGGACAGTCACAGACAGTCCAAACTCTCTCCTCGACCAGAACCACCTCCTGAGTTTCATGCTCACCCACCTATGGGAACTAGAGCTACCTTCAGACCTCCAATTCTGGAGAGATGTTCTACTCAAATAGCTCAACCAAGGATTCTTCCTGATAATACTTATGGAAATCAATGTCCTGTTGAAATCGAGAGAGATATTCATTCTGATACTGCACCCCTCCAAGAGGAGACTTCTCAACAAGAACTGGTTGTACAACCGAGATCTACAAATGAAGAAGAAGACATGGGAATCATGTATGAAAACCAATGGATGAGAATCCACATGTCTGCCGCTATAAGTGAGAATAACCTCAGACAGTATAAAGATATACTCAAGCTTTCCAAGAATGAACAACGTCAATGGAAAGCTGCTATGAATGAAGAATATCAATCCCTCATGCAACATGAAGTTTGGAATTTGATTGATCTACCTAAAGGTCATCAACCTGTCAAAATATATAACTTCTCTGAGGTCCTCTGACTTACTCCAGACCTGTTCCGCTCAACTCCGAAGCTTTCATCTACCAAGTACAACTCCTGACTCCGGAGTTATTCAGAGTTGACCCGATATTCAGTAGCATCTCTTTTCCCTTTCAGACCTCATATTTCCTATTCCGGACATTACGTCGGAGTTACATCGGAGTTCATGCGCTCTGATTTCCGTCAGTATTTTAGACAGTCCGCTTTGTCATCCCTCCCTCAGTTGTTCCACTACCACTGTGCAACTGAGGTTAGTTCTTTTAGCTACTTCTAGCTCTTCTTTTACTTATGTCTGTAGTCAGAGTATCTCTACCCCTCCATAGGTAAATATAACAGTTGTTCTGCCACTCTAGTGCAACACTGAGTCTGGGTACTCCTACCCCTACCATAGTCCACAGATTCTGACAAAGAAGGCTGTCAAGATCATGAGGAAGGGAAGGTGTTCGATGTGAAAATTACTAGGAAGGGTGAGAAGAGAATGAAGGGTGCAAGGATGTGGCTTACTGAGAAGGGTAGTTGGTAATGACTGAGAAACCAGAGTTAAGATAAAGTTGCAAAGTGGAGGAAAAACTTATGATTGATTTTGAAGATGTAATGTCAGCTAGTGGAGTTGAAAAGAACCACCATCTGACACTGAGGCCACCAATAAAGTCAGCAAGAAACATTGAGAGAAGATGGTCTATGGTCAGTTGTAGGTCTTGCCCATGTGACAGGTGAAGATAAGTTGGTGCAAGAGCAAGCTAAGGTGGACAGCATTGGAGATGAGCCAGGCCTGCTTGTAGTCATAGGTGGAGAGGATGGTGAGAAGAAGGTATCTGATGACTTGGAGGCCATAGCCTGTGAGGTTGTAGAGACCAGCATTGATGATGTGCTTGTGCAGGACCTTGTAGGCTGCAGAGTGGGCCATCTGGACTTTGAAAGACAAGGGGGATGGCAGGAAGAGGATGGTAGAGAGGGGGGGGGAGTGTGAAGGACAAGGCTGTCACTGTGGATGAGAGGAACTCCAGAAGGGGACAGGATAGAGCAGACCTCATTGTGCCAGATGAGGGAGCCATCAGAAGTGATCTTGCAGACCCAGCCAGACATGAAGGGGGGATCAGAGGGGGTCAACAGTGTCAATGGCATATTTCTTGATGAAACAGATGATGTTGTGGGAGTGGTATGCATTGAACTCATCTGTGGTATCAAAGTAGGGAATTGTGAGTGCACTGCCAGGGTATATGGTAAGCTGGGTGTGGGAAATATGGAGGAGTAAAAGGAGTTGAAGGTGGTCATCTATGAGGATGTGTGCTGCAATGAGTCTGAGTTCCCCATGTGTTGTGTGACCTCATTTGAGTCCTGAACTTTGTTGTAATTTGAACACAGCAACTGACCAAACTTGACAATAATGTAAGAGATGACAATTGCATTTATCAGTAGGATCAAGCAGATGGTCACATTTTCTTACCAGGCAAGCCAAACATTCAGATCAAACAGACCAATAGCTGGATGAAGTCTTGGGTGCTGAGCACATAATGCTGACCATGGTATTGAGGTTGTCAAGCTGCAATTCCAGATTGAATTTGTGATCTGAATCATTGATCACTTGGATCACCAGCTCCTTGAGATCTTGGGGCATCACATTGCATAAGCAAACATGCAAGTCTCCAAAGGTAGAAAACTCACCTTGGCATTCAAGGAACTCTGTGACCTTGTTGAGCTGTTCCTTGGATAGCATGAAGAGAATCTCAGCAGCAGCATCCATGTAACCACAAAGGACTGCATTTTGGCACTCTATCATATTCAGGAACAAAGCATAGCCATAGACATTCATGTTCTTGTTAAAAAGATATATGTGATTGTGCACTGGTATGAATTTGAGTAGTAGTCATGAAGGCCAGACCCAAACTAGGAAAAAGATCAAGTTAAGAAGTAAATATGTCAAAAGAAGACATACCTTGTCATTCATTAAGTTAATTTCAATACTTAAATCTATGTTTCTTCTTATGATCAATTCATGACCCCAGTGTTGAAGATGTAGGAACAAAAAGATAGACAAGGCATGTGTACATGGAAACTGTCAATGCATCCAGTTTACTTGAGGTGGTTGGGATGGTTGAGGGCTTTGTCTTGTGATAGCCTTGAATACCACCTTTGATCCTTGCATGTGTATCTATGCAGCCTACAAATTACCATCAGTGATTAATCACAAGAGCATCAGATGCATACATGGAAATTCTTAGTGTACACTTTTGTAACTGTCTTCTTTGCCTTAGAGATTGTTCAATTCATTCAGCTACAAATTCAAATTGTCAGCCCAAGGCTTGAGCCCCTTTGCATGTGACTTACCATGGCCTATTGCTGCAACTGTTTTTGCTTTGCATTGATCTGATTGTGCAACAACCACATCTTATCTGTACAAAGTTGTAAGTAAGGCAATGCAGACAAGGTGTGTGTATGACACACCTTTTGAGCTATCTTGGATTCACTTGAGCATGCCCTCAGGTTGGCCTTGTATTCCTTGATTTCGAAGTGCTTTCTCTCTATCTTGACAATGCTCTTAGATCTTGAGTTCTCCAGCAACCTTTCCTTGCTTGTCCTGCTGGGCACATAAATAGAAGACTCTGTGAAAATGAAATGACATACATCCTTTTCCATTATCTTCGGGTCATTGGTGTGTTTCTGCAGCTCCTCAAATTCAATTGTCTGCCTTTCATTTGGTCTTTCACTTCCTGAACTGTGGTCTCCCCTAGAATAAGAAACTGCTGGTGGTGAAACCATTGACATTAGAGAAATAATTAGGACTTGATGAACTTACTGGCATACCCATTTTTTATATACTTGCTTGCATCATTCTTGTACACTGTGTGCACCATGACCAGCTGACAGTTTGGCATCATTTTGTATGCATTGGTCCCAGGCTGTTCAGTATAAGCAGCAAGCATAGGACAAGTACTAGCAATAAAATGCACACCAAATTGTTGAGATTGGGATACCATGCTGATTTGTGAACGAGCTCTGGTAGCTTTTCCTGCTACATCATGGAAGTGCAGGTTCTGGACAAGAACAGAGCACATCGATTGCATTCAAGTTACCCATGCTGTACAGAGTGAGGGTGAAGCCAATCAGGCACATAATGAAATGGTCTGTTGACTCACACAAATCTCAGAGGGTAGACCTCTGGTTCAAAGAGATAATGCCATCCTGTCATATCCGTGACAACTCCGGTCCCTCCGGTCCCAACTCCGCTCATATCTCCAGTGAGAACTCACCAATTATGCACTCTCGTAACTTCAGATCTCTGTAGATATATCACGTGACTCCCTTGTTCCTTATTTAGTTAGTTCTCATGCCTCGTACCTTCCTCCGATCCTGTGCAGCACAGCTCTGGCAAACTGCGCACCCGGTGCACTGCTCCGGTTATGTTTCCTCCAAACTCCGTCTTACCAATCTGATACGTACATACTTACTCATCTGTCTCCTCCATAGTATATATAGTGTACGAACCTCCTGTAATGACTTCAGTCATGATATTGAATAGACTAGATGTCCTCCGATACTCAGCTTGATGCCAGACTCCCGTTGTAACCCAGCGGTACTCCTCCCTCCTCTCCGAGTCACTCCGACTCATCTCCGCACCTCTGACCCTCCAACAAATACAGGACCACACACCGAGACTTGGATAGTGGTGCACCACATAAGGTGAAGCCAAGGTCCTACCAATATCTCCGGAGTTCCAGAGATACACTGGAGTTCGTCCGCACAGCCCTAACACATCCCTAACAAGGTCAGCTGGATTCCTATACAGCAACCACAGATCTCAAGGGATAGGCATGATGCTCACAACAGAATAGATCAAGTTGGTTGAGATGCTATACAGCATGTGCCAGCCCAAGCTTAGTACATGGTGTAGAGGAGAAAGGGTAATGGACAAGGATAATGTGACTGGAAATCCCACAAGAATGTATCTGAAGTTCTTGGGCTGTCTATTGGCAGGTTTATATAGTACAGGATCATGTGTGGTCATGTTTGTGTCATGTCATCCATGTATAGTAATTATGAAAGATTATAGAATGTCATGGAACATTCAAGAACTTCTGACCTGTCAGCTTGCTCTAGGGCTGGCCAGTAGAAGCACAATATTTGAAATGTCCTCAGTCAGCCACTCTAGGGCTGGGCAATAGAAGCACAGTATTTGAAATGTGCTCAGTCAGCCACTCTAGGTCCAGCCAATAGAAGCTGCTGAGTCATTAATAGAAGTCCCTGAATTTGTCATAAGAAGTCATGATAAGTCATGACAGAAGAACACTCTGAAAGGTCATAGAATGTTATAGAACATGATGAGTCAGCCATCATAGATGATCTCAGAACCTTCTGGAGTAAGCATGTGACTGTCCAGGGCATGTGATTGATCATGTGCCAGTTCATGTGACTGACCATGTGACCTTGAGTCATGTGGTATGAAGTCATGTAACATGTGGCCCCCATCTGAGTGTGGAGAAGTCAAAGAAAGTGGCAAAGAAATAAAGAGAAAAAGACACATTGTGTCATAAGCTGTGTTATATCATAATAGAGGATGCAATTAAGTGAAATTTGACAGTTACTGAGGGCCAATGTCAGCAAGTGGAACAGTGAACTGTGATGTACGTAAGCAGTTGGTGTCAACCATGGAAGCTTGTCATAGCCAACATACCCAGCATGTCCTTTTCATATGCAGCAGAAAAATGGATTGTAGTATGGACATGCATTGACATCATGTCTCATCAAGAACAAAACACTTACAAGGGGTGTCAAGTTGTCTGTACTGGTGAGCTGCTCATTGCAATAAAACCATGTCAATCACAATTTCTGACCATCATATCTCAGTTAGTAACTACTCTGCCTGGGCCATTGTCAATATTATCTTTGACTGCACTTTTCCTGTTGATTCCATCATTAAGAGGATGCATCTGACCTGCATCAAGAGAATGCCAACACACTCAGAAACTTGATTGTCATGCTTATCACTGGCAATGAAGCCCTGGGCTGAAGTATCAAACCTGGTCCAGCACATATTATGGAGGAAATCTTGGATGCAATTGACTGTGGGAATGATTAAGGTGTTGCATTGGATGTACTTCATTCATAACATGTTCTATTACCAGGAAATGTGTCTGACACATTATCACAGGCTGATGAATACCAGTTTCATTGATGGAACAAAGGAATATTCCTGCATGGTGGTCAGTAAGCCACATGTCTAACTTTGATCATCAATGGAAGAAGGTTGTGATTGGCCTTATTGGATGCCTGATTCTGCTTGCAAAGAGCACCAAGCAGGATAGTCTCAAGGATTATATCTTCATTTCCATCAAAGGCCAGGGGGCCAAATGAGTATGTTTACTGGCTTCCATGCTTGTACCATCCTGATTGAATCCATATAGGCTATGTTATAATTACTTGGTCTCTGTGATGATTTGAACATCATGAACAAAATTGAGGAGCAGGAATGCATGGTGGAAAAGAGTATGCTGGCAAAGGTTTCAAGATGTTCCAGTGACATGACCTGGTTGTGCTCACCCTTGCAAGTGACAAAGTTGTTCAGGTGAGTAAATCTTGCTCCCTTTCCAAAAGACCCATGCAATGAGTGCATGCTAGGATTCAAGAAAGTTGAACATTAAGAAATGGAAGTGGATGCATTACATGAGATCAACACTTTCAGGCTGGGTATGCCACATTCCCTAATAGGAGGGTACAAGGGTACTCCTGTTGCACAGGGAAGAGAAGAGAGAGGTGAGCTGAGAATATTCACTGAGACAGAGACTAAAGTTCTTGTGACCAAGTTTGGGCTAGTTTAGATTGATGAGATCAACCCTTGTGAGCTTCTTTAGAAGCTTGATCTTGAGGGGAAATGAATCTCATTATTAATTACATCATAGTGCTTATTATCTTTAAATACATTCAGAAACCTGTATGTACTTGTATGTGATGTATCAAGAATAAGGCTGATGATGTCAGAATGACATCAGAGGATCTGTCAAACTGCTTTGCATATTTGAAATGAGTGGGGTTGAGTCTGGGTTGACCCAACATAGCAATTGTGGAGCTAGGGAAACTCCAGACTGATGACATCATAGCTGAGTCATAAAGACTGCATCTAGATCATCATGTGGTCTATCCTTGAAAAGTGTAATGGAATTACACTTTAATCTTTAGGCATGACTCATTAATGAGTCACACTTAGTGCTTGACCTATTCTTTTCAGTAACATGAACAATGTATTATCACTATGATCTGCCTGTATTAACAGAGCACAAGATCTAGTGTTTGAATCACAGAATCTCAACACTCTCCTCCCCATCTCTTTCACATCTTACATTTTATCCTACATTATGACATCATGACAGAACTTCTGTCAACTTGAGCATTCACTCTATCACTGAACTTATTGATGTCAAGAGCAGCATGCACTTCCAGTTGATATCTGAAAGCTCAGGATTCTATTGACATCACAATCAACTGCATGCCTCAAGCTCAAGCCCCATCTGTTGACACTGCCATTTATGACTGGCTCTTTGAACTTCTAGACTTCACTTCAGTAGTACTGCCCTCTTACATCCTTTTCTATGCATTCAGCCCTTCACACCAGTGTTGACCTTGCTCAGTGTGCCAACTGGTGACCCTTCTGTCACCTCCTGTCCTATTTATCTTTTACCATCCTTAACATGATGACAATGAGGTGATTGTGATGAAAATTTGAGCCATTGACACCATTGAAACCTCATGCCCTCCTGTCCATCTCCAATGCTTCATCACCCTCTCCCAAACTTGACATCATCCACCCAGTCTCAAAAAGTAATCTTTACAATGTCAGCCTTGTTGAGGCAGAATGATGTGACTATACAACATATTTCACCCTATCTCCACAACATGGTGTAGCACCCACATGCACTTGTCATCACTAGCAACCACCAACTTGTCAACCTCCAGGCCTTTGAACCATGACATTGTTGTTGTTATGTTATCATTTAAAACACCACAACAATACACTGTGGCAACAGTGACAGCAAAGGTGGCAACATCTACCTGTCTCCATCCACATGCCTTGACAGTGATTCCACAACACTTTCCTCTTCCTGCCATCTCCCACAACTTGCAATGGCATTGATGTGTGCCCTCCTGTTATCACCCATGTTGATCTGGTGCACTACTGTTTACAACAACACTTAATACAAGGCTCACACACCTTCCTGTAGTCATCAACCACTGCAGTCAACTTCACCAGCCAAGCCATCAATACCAATGACAATTAAGGGCCTTGTGCATCCTCTTATTGACCTCAAACACATTTGCTTTCTCATTCTTTCTCATCTTCACCTTCTATCAAATCTCCATGTACCTTACTGTTAACAATGATATTCACCTGAGTCACATGTCCCTCAAGTTTGAATGCCAACAGATTCATAGCAGGCACATTTTGCCTCAGGTTTCAGGTATAGTCCATCAATCCTTTAATGCTTACATCCTTCAGCTCTCTCCTCACTCAATTTTTTACCAACCTGTCAAGTCCAGATCCTCCGGGCTCAAGTCTGGTGGAGGTCCGAAGTGAAAGAGAGGTTAAGGAGCAGAGGTGGACCGGAGGTCCGACGGAGGTAGGGGACGGAGGTGCGGAGGTACGAGGGCGTTGGGGCAGGACGTATGTGTCGCGCCCTTGCTCAAGTCCGGCCCTCAGATGAAGGAGGTAAGAGAGAAGAGAGAGATAGAGTGGAGGGGAGACTTAGAGGAGACTCGAGGGGAGGAAACTTAGTTGATATTCAAACTGAGGAGTACATACGGAGGGTCTCGGGTTTATATACAAGGAGGTCGGATCGGAGCACGGATCGGAGAATGTAAGTATCATATGGACAAGGTACAAGAATGATCAGAGGATGTAAAGATCTGATGGGCAGTGTTCATAGGGCATAGGAATAGAGAATGAAATGGAGAGAGAGCATATGGTAGAGCATAGGAATAGGGAATGGAGGAGACAGTGACCTGTGTTGAGATCCAGACCAATGGGAGGGAGTCCGACGGGAATACGATGTCCGAGGTTGGAAGTCTGAGTCAGTCCTTGAGTGGTGTTCGTCGGGTCCGATTGGAGACGACCGGAGATGATGAGGACGGAGTTGGAGCTTTATGCGGAGGTGTAGGGAGGTGTGTTCAGGATGGATATGACACAACCTTCCAATGATTACTCTGAGAGCCCAGCCATTTTTCCTTGAGGAATTTGACTCTGAACAAGTATAATACTAGTTATATCAAATTTATCAGGATGCTATGCATCCAAGTGACTTAATATGTCAGGACAACTAGTAATGCCCAACATAGCATAGTTGTGTGTGACTCACCATTCTGGTTATGGTTCCAGTGCTTCTCTTTTGCATTAGTTGGGTTCTGATGTGAGATGATAAGATGTTGAACTAAAGATGGAACATTCATAGTCAGCACAGGCAAAGGTATGTAGTGGTGGATGTACTCATCCTTGTGGTTCTTGCTGACCATCTTCATTTTATTTCTAGCCAAAGTTCATTCACTGTAGCTTGTATCCATTGGCACAGAATCCTGTACTTTCTGCCTGGCCTCACATGCACTACCTGTAAGCCTTCTCAGATAATCCATTGACCCTTAATCTCTGAGTCTCTGACATGAGTCAACCTTTCATGCATGTACCACATCACAATGAACCTCACATAATGCACACACACACACACTCTCTTTTCTTTCACTTGTCCATTCCTCTCACCTGTCCATCCCACCATAATGACCCGAATGACAACCACTCTAGGATTCAGTGATGATTCAATAACCCAGCAATGACAGATGGAGATGGACCAACCACTTGAAATGAGCCTATGCTGAGAATGAGCACTCTACTGCTCAACATGAAGTGGGACGTGGCAGATACAAGGCCAATCCCACCAGATGACATGACCACCATTGACCAATGCCTGCCTGCATGCACAGACTGGAAGAAATGGCTGGGATTCCCTGTTATGTGTCTGCACTGGACTAACCCTGGCTGTGCATCCCCCAGTTATTATCATGCCATGTCGGCCAGATCAAGATGGGGATGCCAGGAGGCAAGTGCATACACTTACCAATGCCACACCACCATCATAATGGTCTGCAAAATCATGATGGTCTGCAAATGAGGCTTCCAGCAGGCTACACTGCTCACATCTGTATGTGGTTTCACAAATGCAACCCCATTTGCACTCAGGCTATTTACATCATCCAATAGATGGTGTGCATGACATGCTAATGAATCTGGATTACAGCAATCCCTTGAATGGGTCTTCTGAATTTCATGAGGATGCTCTTCTTAGTTGGCCTTGGGCTCACAGCCCCTCCCCAAGACCAATCTTTCCCCAAATGCAAATGCATCACATGCCTTCATTGATTGTGGCAACAGAAGCAACCCACAACAGGTCATTTTCTCCACTGCATTGGTGAAAAGTCCAAAGTCTTGCAAGCCCTTGCAGCATCATTCAAGTTCTCATGATCCTTGCAAGGCATGTCTAATATGGGTGGGTATTTTGACTGTTATCTCACCAGTATTCACTGAAGTACTAAGTGCTACTGGGCTCATTGCACTCCTCTGTCTCTTCAACTTGGGCAACCATGAGCTGTCCACTGCATCTGCATGCAGACAATGATGTACTGTTTGCATAAAAAGAATTTCTAAGATAAAATACAAAGTTCTAGTCAAAATCTTGTGCTTCTGGACTTTTGAGATTCCAAGTTCCAAGTTCTCATGCTTCTGGCATGCTTCTGAGGTTTCAAGGTTCTGAGTTTGAAAGGATCACTTCCAGTGTGTCAAGCATTCTAAGTGTGGTTGGAAGTGTCAAAAGGGTCAAAGATGTTGAAAGGATGTGAAAGTGACTGTAACATATATCCTCCTCTTTTTTTGCTGCTTATCTCTGTATAGGACAGAGTCCAGAGACTGCTCTGGTCCTGTTAGCTAAGAATATGGCTATTATACCTATATTTCCAGACTTCAAGATATGCACCACTGCTTAACATCAGATGGGCCAAGAAGAATCATGTGGGGCATCTCTTACCTGCCATGGAGTACACTAGATTATTCAGTCTGGAGGAAAGATGTTTCACATATCCTCCTTTTGCCTCAAGGCCTCCCTGTGTCACAAAGAAGATGATGGCACTGGCATGTCAAAAAGGATGACAGCAGCATCACCACATTGAAGATGATTGCAGTGCATCAATGAAGATAGTACTGTCACTGTCACAATGCAGACAATAGCATTTGCATCATCCTCATGCACTTTCCCAGCCCACTTGTTACCTTAGCACATCCTGGCCTCCTCATCATCTCTGTATGCCATTGTCATATCCCATACATTCGAGTCAACTCCGACCTCCGGATCAACTCCGCCACTACCTCCAGTGATATCTCACCAACTCCTAACCTCCGAAACTCCGGACTTATCCTAGATACCTTTACATACCTTCCTTGTTCTGTATTTAGATTAGTCTCGCCTTTCTGATTCCTCTGACTCTGTGCAGCACAGCTCCGGTTATGACTTCTCTGACTCTGTCTTACTACATCTACATAGCCTCCGATTTCCTCTGTATATATACTCCGACTTTGTATGTAGATACCTTAGCCTGAATATCACCTTAGACTCTCCCAATCTCTCTCCGGACTCTCCAATGCATCTCTGACCAAGAAGGCTGTGACAGTGCTAGGGCGTGACACACAAGTCCTGCACCAAGCCTTCACCCCTCCGGACCTCCGGCCATCTCCGGCCATTCGATCCCCTTCGACCTCCGATCTCTGACCGGAGTTTGAGCGGAGGAGATCTGGTCTTAACAGCCATCCAAGCCCTCTTATCAACTCTATATACCCTCCTGGCCATCATTATATGCCATTGATTACCATGCAATGGCAGCAGCAGTGGTGCAATGAGGAGCAACAACAGTGGCATGATGACAAGGATGATGGCATTACAATGAGATTGGGTGAACAAATTATACATTATATATTTACTATAATGTGCACTACAATATGTACATTTCTTTTCTACACTGTAACTATGATGGGGCAGCCTAGCCTGATTGATTTTGCCAGAACCTGATGAACAATCAAATTCCAGGTCAATTCCTCAATGAATAATGTGTGCATGCTACAGAAGCTTTGCATGAACCATGGTCATCTGTGAGTTTAAGGTAGGTGCCCATGTACTTGTGTTCCTGATGCCATGGGCCACAATAGTGTGAAACACATCCCATTCAGTCTATTCAAGCTGTTCAGAGATATCTAATAACTAGTATACTCTGCATCATTTGGCTGCCACCACTTGTGATACTAGAGCCTGGCTTGAGATGATGGTATTAACAATGGTGATGTCATCTTCATCTTCATCTAATGTTCACTTTGAGCTGCTTGAAGAGCTAAGTGAGCTGACCATCAGTATACTCCTGCCCTTCACTTGATTATATTTGACAAGCAGCTTGGCAGCCTGCCCACCAGCTAAGGCTTTTACTGCATCATACACTTCAATTCTAAACTGTTGCAGATCAGACTTGTGATCTTCAAATGGAGCAGTGTAATCTCAGTCAGATCAAGATGTTGAAGATCTTCATCCATATATGCAGATTTCAGAATTTATCAGCTAAATTATTGTGAAATATGCAAGCAACACAGGCACAATGCTATAATGCCCTTGCTTGCTATGAGAAGGGTCAAAATAAGGTCTGCAAGTTGAATGCCAGATGACTTACTATGTTTCTTCAGCCATTGAGTTCCAAAATCAGGTTTCTTGGATGTATGTGAGTGAATCTAAAGGACTAAACCAAAGAGTTCAATGGGAAAAACTGTTGTTGCAATAATATATGATTTCTCTTATAAGTACCCTTGCATGATGAATGTTCAATTCAATCAGGGTTGTGAATATATGCAGAGAGTATATCCATATTGTGATTGCTTGAAACTGATATGAATGAAGTTCCTGGAAACACATTTGAAGCCAGTTTGGCTAGAATATAACTGTAAAAAAAAGCCAGTTGATGAAGCAGCTTAGTGCCATTGAAGGCATAAAGAATCTCATTGTGAGTGGGGGTGATGATTTCTGAGCCCTTATCAAATCTGGTTTTATTCAAAGTAAATTGTCTAGGAGTAGCACACTTCCTAAGAATGGTGCCAAATCTGGATAATGAAACATTGACAATGCTCCATTTAGTATCTGAATTGTTTCAAATTATTTGCTTAGCAAAGCACATGGCAAGAAGATGAGAGGATTCATGAGGAGTGAAGAGAATCTGGGAGGAAGGTTGGTCAGCTGGGTTGAAATTGACCCATGTAGTATGCATAATCATCAAAGAGGGAATTTGACCATTGTGAGGATTGGCAGACCAAGAAATGTGGACAATATCAAGTAAGGCAGAGACATAGTTGATTGCATGCTTAATTGTACTAACCATATCCTTGTAATTGAGCTCTGCATGCATTGCAACAAGGTTTGTCTGTTGAATAGCAACAGCCATAATGGACATGAAATTCCCTCCTTGAATGAAGGGAGCTCAGCAACAAGCATTGGATTTGGAGAATATATAAAAATGATGTCAGAGAACCATGACCTTGACTTTTTTCTGATGTTTGATTCAATGAGAGTAAGAACTCCTTGGTTTTGATGGGAGACTGCTCATATGAGATATGGAAGAACATTATTCCTGTAAGACAAGGGCTTCTCTTGGTTTATTCATGTATCAAAGGCATTCTTGCAGTCATGAGCATAATTTCTATCATACAAGTCATTAGAGTGAAGAAGGAATTGAATTTCTTGCATAACTGCCTTGCCTACCATGGTTTTAACATCCTCCATGTATGCACAAAGTGCAAGCTCTACCATATAACCAGCATGACAAATGGTCATATAATGAATCTTGAAAAATGTTGTATCTGGTAAGGTTACAACACCATTAATGATAGTAAAGTGGGCTTCATAGGTCTGTTTAATAAGTCAGTAAGGATCTGGATGATTTTGTAATAATGAAATATTCAAAAGTAAATTCACAAATGTCAATCATGTTTACAGAATTATGATGGTGTCCAAGATGGTGAACTTGATATGGATGAGATTGTCAAGATCTATAGAGTGGGCAAGGGTACCCAGTACTCAGCCAGATTCCCAAGAGAGCAATCACAACTATTGTATTTACCTATAGAGTGGGCAAGGGTACCCAGTACTACTAGCTATCAGCAAAACTATAGGTAAATGAAGAGAGAGGATCTCACCTCAGCCAGATGCCCAAGA
>JBBPTO010001349.1:0-16409 GCA_038094155.1 Pulveroboletus cf. aberrans
TCCCAGTACTCGATGGCATGTTCAGACGGTTTCACACTGGGGCAAACATCTCTTGAATCCACTGCATAGGGTTCAAATAGCTGGTGGTAAGACCAATCAGGGCAAAGCACATGAGCCTTCGGAAAACGCTACCTAGGCTATGAGACTTTGCCAGAGCACAGTAGCGGACCCGGGTGTCGTAGACTGTGGGCTACACGGCTGCCCGTGGATGTTCTCCTGGACATAGCATCATCCCGATGGCATCCTGATGATGCTCCGAAATCGTCATTCCGAGAAGGTGGATTTCTGTCTCCAGACCAGTCGCGATATGTTCTATGGGATGTTCCGAGTCGTCTGCGATTGTTTGCGAGGTCATCCGGTGGATAGTTAAGGCGCTGTGATGGATGGGAGATGGATGCTGATTTTTTTGCTCAAATTCGCACGCCGCCAAGCTAGCCGAAAACAACAGTAAATTAGGATCGAGAATACCTCTAACCGAGGTTCTTGCTATTCGAGTATGTTGACCACGTCCAAACAGTAAAGTATCTATTGATGACAGGGGTTATATTTTTTCAGATACTTATCTCCTCAACTGACAGATTTGCTGATGTGATGACCTCCGCGATGAGTCCCCACCGTCACGCTTTTCCGGGATGGTAGGCTGAATATCCAAACAAAGTATCCTCTGATTCATGTAGATAGAGCACTTCACCCCCCGGGTCCGCCTAGCATCCGCTCGCATCGAACAGGTATGTACGAGCCAAAATCAGTTAGACTGCACCCTCATCCCCTCACCCCCCGCGCCGACGGACGCCCGCCGGTTAGTATATCCCTGTGCGACAATGTCGTTGACCCTGTTCAACACGTCCACGCTCGCATAAGATGCCAACGCGACTGCCAGACTCGTCGGAGTCAACGACCCGAGCTCAGACACGCCCGCGCTCACGCTCTCCCGGTGCATCACGCTCGTCGTCCGGCCCTTGAGACTCGGCGACCCGGGCGAGACGGAGATCGAGGCGGAGATAGAGACAGACGTCCTTCGTCGCTGTGGATGGGCGACGACGGAGGTTGAAGTGGAGGCGGACCCCACTCGCGTTACCGTCGCCGGTGTCTTCTTGGGCGTCACCTCCACGCGAACCCGATCCTGCGTGTCCTCGTGCCCGTGCCCCCGCTGGGGGTATGACGGAAACGGCGTTGGAACCACAGGTGATCCCGCCCCGCCGCTCTGACGCTTCTTCCTCGCCCTCGTCCCCTGGGACGGCAACGGGAACAACGACTGCTCGGGCGACCCTGGGTCGCTCACACGCTGCAAAGTCGGCGGAGGTGGAGGTGAGGGGCTCATAGCAGCCAATGCATGCATACGTCCCGCCAGCGACGTGCTTGACGACATCGGCGACGTGAAAAACACAGACCGCTCGAGCGGTGGCGACGTTACGGATGACGGACTCAGAGGCAAGACCGACGCGTGCTCGTTCGTGGAGGATCGCCTCGAGGTACCGCCCGCCGACGATCTCTTAGTGCGGCGACGTTGAGGTGCTTTGGTGTATCTGTCTGAGTGTATCTCATCATCCCCGTCGTCGTCTTCAAGCGCGTTCGTCGAGTCGGCTTTCAGCGATGCCTTCCTAAACGGCGTCACCCTGCGTGGCGTCCGCATCTTTTCGCTCCGTGTGGACGAACGGGATAGTTCCCCTAGCTTGACGCGAAACCCTTGCTCCGGCGAAGTAGCCACCCTGTCGTGCTCATCGCCCCCGTTATGTGATCCGAGCAGCCCGAGCGCATCTTCCACGTCGCCCACGTGAGAAGTACCGTCCAGAGAGCGGCGCGCACCGCGGGAACGACTTTGGGCGGCACCAGACGTTTTCCTCGGCGTCTTGAGGCTGCTCACCCGGCGTACTTGGTCCAAGACAGATTTACCAACGGGTTCATCGATCGGAGCGGTGAAAGTGTCCTCTTTGTTCACACTAGGCACCGGACGGTAGGGACTTTTGCGTCTCAAGATGTCAAACATGCTTCGTCGATACGGCTTTTGTAAATTGGTATCCCCTACCTGGGGATGGGCAGAGTCGTCCCCAGACGTGGAGGGTGGCAGTGACGGTGAGATGCGTATCTTTGGTAGGGAAACGTCACTCGATGGATCGGGAGACTGCCGCCCGGCTGCCTGGGATGTCACGAAGAATGGATCTTCTTGTGTAATCACCGTGAACTTCTCTCCATCGCTCGAGGCGACGATGGTCGTGTAGGACGGTTGAGAATAAGGTGCTGCCGGCTGAGACGCATCGGGAGCATGCCATCCGAGGGTACGCTTTGGTATGTATCGCGAACCATGAACAGTGAATTTGCTAGGGGTGCTAGCAGCGAAAAGAGACACTTGTTCCATACTCGGATGTCCATCGACGAGCAAACGATCTTCGACATCGGTTTCAGGTGGGACGTATGGAGGACCAGGAAGGAGAGTCGAGGTACGAAGAAAACGGCCCCGCCGTTCTCGAAACTTGAATACGATGGCGGTGGTGATGGCACCGAGGACGACGCCGAGGGCGATGAACAAAGGAAGAAGATAGAGTATGTTCAACTGGCTGTGGTGTGGAAGCTTGGGCAAGACTTGAGATAACGTCGTCGTCGCGGGGGGTAACGCGGTGATCTGGATTAGAGCAGCAGCAACGGCTGTTGAAAGAGCGGCGATCCGAACGGTGGCAGCAACATCAGAATCAATGGCAGATGCACCCGTTGGCAAAGGAGTCGAAGTTGAGGTGTCCTCGGCTGCAAAATATTGCGACCAGTAGTCTTCTGAAGTGGTCTGTGTAGATGGAATTGCTTGGTAGATTTTGTACTGGCGGGGGAGACCTGCATAGGTCGATGCAAGTGAAGCAAGTAAATAGATCTTTGTACCCTGTGATTGTATGTACATCATGCTTTCCTGCGGAGGAATACTCGCTATTGCGGATTGTAGTCGGGAGTAAGGACTATGAATTGGACCCGTGATTCGACGCCAAGAGCAGACAGGTCGGCGTCGGGCTTGTCCAAGGAAAGACCGGCAGCGATGAAGGTGGACCTACGAACGAGATGCGATGAAGGAGAATATGAAGCACCTGTTACACCCGAGCGCCTCGTCCTTCGCCAGAACGTGGTCGGACGAACTGCAAGGGGATTGAGTATCCATGAGGAGAGGGGGCATGGGGACCCACATAGTGGAGGAGGAGGTCGGGAGGGTTCGCTCCGATCGGAGAACGTCGTTGAAGAGAAATTGCGTCTGGGTCTGTCTGCAGTAGGTGGGTCCGGTTCCGATTGAGACGAGGCTGGCTGGACTGTGAGAGGAGGTGCTGATGCTGGCCGGGGAGGAGGCCTCGACCTAAACGTCCGCCTTGGGGGCGAAAGAAACGAGTGGTCCAAGTGTACGACTTCGACGGGGGAATGCGGACCTTCTTGGTCGGGGTCGACGTCCTCGAGGGTGACCATGACCGGCCGTGTGAGGTCATTCTGACTTCGACTCCGGACGAAATTGAAACGCAACGGGCTCTGCCTCGGATAGAGCGGCGTGGGCGAGACGAGAACGGTCAGATCTGACATTGTCGGAGGATGGAGTGGGTTTACCCCTTTGGGAGGACCATGACTGTCCTCCTCCGCTTTGCACCTTCTCCGACCGGTGCGCTGCACCTTGGCGGTCTTCGAACGGCCCTTTACAACCACCTTTTCGCGAAAAAACACGGCGGCAAGTGGATACTTCGAATCGAGGACACCGACGCAGTGCGTGCTGCGTTCCGTTCGTCTACCTTGCATTGATCCCCATGCAGTCGCGATATGTCCCCGGAGCCGTCGACGGCATTCGAGAGGCGTTGAGCTGGGCTGGACTGTCCTATGATTTTGGTAAGGTCGAATATATACCACACACTCGAGACTCTGACCGAGCCACAAAAGGACCGGGATCAAACGGCTCGCATGGTCCGTATCATCAAGTGCGTGGTTGTTGCCGACCCTACGTCCCTTCCTCGTTGATTTCTTCTCAGTCTGAACGTCTAGACTTGTATCGCTCCTACGCAAATCGCCTCTTGGAGGTACGCCCACAGACAAACATCATCTTTCCCCGCCTCAGCTATTCCCGCAGTCAGGTCACGCATACCGCTGTTTCTGCTCTCCGGACACACTTGCAGCTACAAGGGAGGGGTTGGCCCGAACCGGATCCAATTCGACCTATGACAAGACCTGTCTCCATCTCACCGAGGAGGAAGTCGCCAGACGCGTCCGTGCCGGCGAAAAATCCATTGTTAGGCTCAACGTACGTCCTTGTCCCTCCACTCTCTCCAATCTTTCAACGTTTGCCTAGGACGACAGGCTCCCAGGGCGTGTTCCTGCATTCGACATTGTCTTTGGAACTTTGCGGGATGCACACGCCTCTCTGCCTACCGATCCCGTCCTCCTCAAGTCAGACTTGTTCCCTACATACCACCTTGCTTCTGTTGTCGACGACCATGAGATGGGCATATCCCATGTAATCCGGGGAGAGGCAAGTCTCCTGGTCCTCCACATAAACTCTACTTTACACGTGTTAATAGGAATGGCTCCCGTCTCTTCCGCTGCACCTCGATTTGTATGCTTCTCTTTCACTGAAGCCACCTCAATTTGCCCATCTCCCCATCTTGTTGAACCCTGATGGCTCCAAGATGTCGAAACGCAAGGGTGATGTTGCCGTCCAAGAGTTCATGGTATGTCGTCCTCGTCCACCTTGGCTGCCATGTTCAATCAAAAAAAAACTAGAAAAGGGGGTGGGAGCCGGAGGCGTTGATCAACTGGCTAGCCTTGGCCGGTTGGGGACGAGGATCACTATTCTCGACCTCTCGTAGTCCCGATAGCACCGCCATCCTGACTTTACCCGAACTCATCGAACAAGTATGTCTTCGTCATCATCGCTCGACCCGTATGATGATTTCGTGCGCAGTTCGATCTCGCGTCCCTGACGCACCGTCGTCAAGTCCTCGAGCCCGCCAAACTCGAATACATCAACAAACACCATCTGATGCGCAGCTGGAAGGACGAACAGGGCACGTTGCGCCACGCACGCAGGATAGAGAATGTCGTACGCGCTTCTTTCCCAGATAGGTCCGTCGTGCCGAATCGCCACACGATCTCCCTGACGTCTCTCGACAAGTCCATACGTGACCCTGGAATACATCGCCAAAGTGTTGCACGTCTTGCAGGTGAGCGTCCTCGTCGGGCTGCTTCGATGATCTAGCTGAACCCCGCGTTCCCATCGAACGCCCAGGGACGGATAACCAACGTACAAGACGTCCCCGGCCTGGCGCCCTACTTTTTCGTCGATCCGGATTTCGCGACCCCCGAAGCGCAGTCGATGCTCGACTCTGAGTCAAGTGGCGATTATCGTGAGTGACCGCTTGTCAGGCCCGCACGCGCTCACCTTCGTGTGGCAGGTCGCGCGCTCGAGCTCACCTTCGCACGTTTCAAGTCCGAGCCCGAGCCCGGACTAGACGCGCGTCGTGCCGCGGATATCATCCATGCTGCTTGCGAGGCGTCCGGGCTCAAGCAAAAACCCTTTATGACGGCCCTCCGGCATGCATTGACTGCGATGAAGGTTCGACTTTTTTGCTGTTTACGTACCGCTTAGCTCAGTCGTGCTCAGACTGGTCCCACCGTTGCCGAAACGATCGACGTCCTCGGCCGGAAGCGAACGATCCAGAGACTCGACAACGCTCTCGCGAGCACGCCTTGATTCACCTCGCCGTACGACCTCCTAGGAGTCTATGTATGCGCGTCCGTTGCGGTGGTACTATACGTGCACGTAAGAAACCTGTAATCATGAATACACCGATGCGATCTTCTTCTCGAACGGACGGACCCGCCACGCTCACAACATCTCCCACCCGCCGCTGTCGACTGTGCTTTCCAGTTTGCGCGCGACGGTCGTCGGAATGCCGTGACTGAGCCACGTCTTGCGGATCTCGTCCCACCGCGGCGCGTGTATGTACTGTCGTCGTCCCCGTCTGCAGACCGACAGCGTTCAGCAACCCCGCAACGACAGCGAAAAAAAAAGCGATACGACCCACCTCATCGAAATGTCCACCTCCCCGTGCACGTCCAGATAAGGCGACTGCGCAAACGACCCGTTGCTGGCATACAGGTACAACAGCGAACACCGCTTAACGATGAAATACAACCCGATCGCGCCGCCGCACCTGGAGATGGAAACGTCAGTCAGCCGAGTGTCCCCCACTCCAAAAAAAAAAAGACGGACGCACTCTCGCGTATGCATGTTACACTCCCCTCGCCCGCCCGACTCGCCGTCGGTGCAACAATGACTGAGCATGCAACACGTCGCACCGCAAATCAGACAGATCGCCGCGTCCGTCGGTACGGTGTCGCACCGCGCGCACCGCATCACTCGGTCCCGCCCGTTGAACAGATCGTCGAGCACGATCGGCAGCCTCGCCAGCCGGTATGGCGCCGCGTAATCGAGCACGACCCCGCAGTTGAGCTGCGACGCCGCGTGCGAGTGTCCATAGTGTGCGCACCACCCCGAGAGCGCGTTCTGGAGCGTGTCCTGGTTCGGTAGGTCCGAGAGCGGGGGGACGTGCAGCAGCGTCAACAGTCGTCGGTATTCGTTGTCCTCGCTCGCCGCAGCCGCAGTTGCCGACGGGCTCGCGAACGCGTTTGGGAGGACCGCCCGACAGAGGATCGCCGCCCGTCTCAAGAACGGTAGCGTGAACGCGTACAAGAGCTTCTCGATCCGCGCCTCGCCAAACGTCTCGAACACGAGCGTCGCCGTGTGCTCAAACACGGGCGAGTGCCGGACGACGGACATGAAGAACATGCGCACGTCGCCAAACAGGTCCGCGTGGCTCCGCGAGGCGACCGGGATCCCGCCGCTCGACCGTGCTTTGTTGAGCACGTAGACCATGCCCACGACAGTGCGCGCCAGACACGCATAGTAACACAACACGAGGACGTGCTGAAGCATCTCTGGCGCGACCGCGGCCGTCTCGACGAGGACCGTGAACGGGTCACGGAGAAGGAGCGGGTACGAATACGACGTGAGCGACGTCCGGCTCCACTCGGGCAGCAGTCGCTTCACGATGGCCTGTTTCACCGCCTCCTTACCCCCGTCCGGTCGTCCTTCCAGCTCGATCTTGGCCAGCGAGGCCAGACATCCAAGAAGCGATCGGATCGTCCGTACTTGCGTCTCCGTCAACGCGTCCGCGATGTTCCCGCTCCCGCCCGTTCCACGCGTCGCCACCTCGATCGAAGCGACCGTATACCCCACAAGCTCCTCTGGTAAATAAATCCCCGAACCCCGCTCGCCTGGCTCGGGCTCGGGCCTTTCCCGCAAGTGTCGCGTCTGCTGCGAGGCGATCTTGGCCACGTTCACCAGGCTGTCCAACATCTTGAACGTGTCAAAGTTCTCCCCGCGCCGAATCTGAACGGCATAATTCGGGTCTTGCGCGCTCCAAAACACGAACTCGCCAGTGCCGTTCCGGAACTGGAGCGAGTCCATCACTGCGTCGGGCTTGGACTTGAGGATCGAGATCCCCACCGCGCGGATCCAGTCCGGGAATGGTATCGTCGTCGCTGGGAGTGTCAATGGCCGAGATATCGGAAGGATGATGTTGCCAAGGCTCTTGCACAGCGGGCAAATATATTCTTTGCGAAGGATGTTCTCCGGGTGGTTCCGCGTTGCGTGCGATCGATGCCGTTGACGAATGGACGTGTTGTAGATCTGGAAGCACTCGACGTGCATCATGTGCCCGCACATGGACGCGTGCAACCCAAAGCGCGTGTGCTGTGCCGGGAATCCGTCAAAGTTGGTCGCGAACTGCGTCACGTCCTCGTGATAGTCCACCGGTACGGGCGGGAACGTCGACGGCGGGGGCTGGCCGGAACTGCGGTCGAGCGATGATCGTGTCTGCATCAGCTCGGTGAGATACGAACTATGACTGTCGGGATGCTTCCGTAATAAGCGGCTGGGCTGGACGAGCCCGAGCGTGCCCCACGGCTTGGAATCGTTGAGGTCCTCCTGGCACACGATGCACGATCCGTATTGCACCATCTCGTCTGGCGTCTCATCCATCTCCTCGTCCTCCTCCTCGTCCACGTCCTCAAAGTTGATCGCGAAGCTGGCCTGCTGTGCCTTCATCTGCGCCATGATCGCCTCCTGACGCGCCTTGGCCGCACGTTTCTTGAGTGTTTCCGCGTCGACGCCCGTCTCCTGCACCGTAACGACCTTTCGGCGGGCCTGCACCTCCTCGGGTACGAACTTGGATATGTTGCCCAGGATCCAACCCACCCGCGCCGCGTACGGCTTGAAATGCTCCACGTTCTCCATCGCACAAATGACGTCGATCAAGTTCTTGCCGTCCTCGAACACCTTGAGGGCAGACAGATGGCTAAACACTGACGCGCGCTCCACGAGGGCGATCATGACGAGGTAAAACGCCTGATCGAGGATGGCCTCAGCCGACGGCGGCGTCGTCCCCGCCGCTTCCGTCATCACCAGGACGTTGTAGATGGCGTAAAACATGACTTGCAACAGTACCTCGGACTCGAGCAATGAGGGCAGGATCGAGAACGGACCGGTCTCGATGCCGATCGGTTTCGGCACGATCACTGGGTCCGTCTCGCCTGTGAGTCGCTTCAACCGCGCCTTGAGGACCGCTTCGACTTCTTCGCGCCGGTTTCGAGCGTAATGGTAGTAGAACGGATTGACTTCGTCGTACAGTGTGTCCTTGAGCTCATACGTGCCCATGTCGGCGGTGGCTTCTGGCGCCCTAAAGTTGGCGACTTGACGAAGGACGTGTTCGAAACAGACGTCCTCCGCCATGCGCTCGGCGACGCGTTTCACGAGGTCGGTGTAGGTGCATGGTCCAGCTGCGAGCGCGTGGATGATCTCGCGCCGAACGGCGACGGGGAGAGGTAATTTGGTCGCATTGCCCTTCTCTGTCAGGAGGGTGATGATGATGTACAATACCTCCTCGACCATGCTAGACAGCTGAGTTCCCTCGTACGTCGGATGAACCACGGCGCCACGGAAGAACTGCAGAAGCTTGAACCGGTCGAGGATGCTCACGATGATGGTGTTTGGATCGAGGATGATGAGGGACGTTTGAAGAATGAATAAATCTT
This sequence comes from Pulveroboletus cf. aberrans, assembly GCA_038094155.1. NCBI lineage: Eukaryota > Fungi > Basidiomycota > Agaricomycetes > Boletales > Boletaceae > Pulveroboletus > Pulveroboletus cf. aberrans. The sequence goes on from JBBPTO010001349.1 coordinate 9,106, forward strand.
GATCGTAACATAGTTCGCGAAGCATGAAATCCCGGTAATGCAATAGTTGTCCGCGTATCGGAAAACCATTGCGGACCCAGAGTCCAGAGCGGATCTGCGCGACCATCGCGAGCACTGCGAGACCGATTTGAGAATCTGATAGCGCAGAGAAGGTCACGAAACTCGCCTCGCAAGGGAAAATCGATCAGCGTGAGGATGTCATCCTCTGTCGCTATACTCATGAACAAATCCCGCACGCTCGAAATACCGGCTCGACTCAACGACTCTTCCGAAAGGGTGTCGACGTTCTTGAGTAGCTCCGCCAAAAGCCAATGCAATGACTGGTGGAAGCTGACCCAACCTTCCAATACGTCAAAGTCCAGGACAGTGTATTCGACGTCCCCGAAGAGGACGTCGTGATAAGCCGGCTTCGAGAACTTGTTCTTGTCTAGCTTGTCACTCTCCAGCGTGCATACTGAAAGAATGTCCCTCACGACCACCGTGACGGCGTTGATCAGTTGTGAGGGCGTCGCCCAATTAAACGCATCTCCATACACCTTGATGACGCGTGACAGAGACAGCGTCACATTAAAAACGCTGATCCAAGCATCCGTCTCGTACTCGACGTGATTCGTTGCCGCTCGTTTGTTCGGATGGACACACATGAAGAGCTGGCACACCTTGGAAAACTTGCGAATGAATGACGGATTCCGCGCGATGAGTTGCTGGACGGGTTCGTTGTGGCAGAGGTAACGAAGGTCGCTAAAGACGGGCATGAAACGCTTGGATTTGAACGGAGAACTATCCACGTCCAGTTCAGCGACCTCGGAAGTGTCTGCCGAGGGAATGACGATATGTTTGTCCACGATTTGATTCGTGAAGAAGTAGATGATGATGTCGAGTAAGCGGGTGACGAGATCATGGTACCGGACGATATGGCTTGCGACGGACGGGACAGTAAAGAGTTGGAGAGAGAAATATTTGATGGATGTCTCCGCTTCCCTGTCCACGAGGAGATAGGCATCCACGATACGAGGGTACACGCTGGCAAAATGGCTTCCTGGGAGCCGTCTCAGCTATCAAGAAGCCTGAATAGGGAAATATCGAACCTATGGCGAGTTTGTGAGGATGAGATAGTATGAGGACAGACGCATAGATCTCCTTGAGGCTGATACGGGGTTTCTTCCAAAGACGAGTATGATACAAAAACATCCAGTCGATCCTGCATGGATCGACAAGGTTACCGGGGAACTCGGGAGCGGGGGTGGCGGGACCGTAAGTCTTTTGTTCGAGACGCCTAGGAGAAAGCAGCTCGGCTGCAATGACTTCGCGGATGATGAGGGCATCCGACCCGAGTCTGCTACGTGTGAGATCTACGAGCCATTCGATGATGACAGCGACGATCTGTTCCCTGAAGGTGTCATATGCGCGCCGAATGGTGACGCCGATCTCGATTTTCGAGATCACCTGCGCTATTTCCAACAGACGGGGAACGTTGGTATTCATGTCGATGATCTCACGACCATATTCGTCGATGGCGTGTGCCATTGCAGTCGCTTCTTTGCGATCACGGTTGGTAGTGTCACAGATGAGCTGAATGACCTCGTCGAACGAGTGCTTGTCATCGTTCCAAATGATGACAGAGTACTGGTCCTTCTGCATGGGGTCTGCAGTGGGCTGCAGACGGAGGTCAGCTTCATTCGGGGGTACAGATGGTTCGTCGGGAGAATTGTCTAGGGTGTCGAGAAGAAAGTCGATGGCATAACCGATCGTGCGACCCATGTTGTCCCTTAGTTCGGGAGGAAATGCGGCGCGAAATGGGTAATGAGGAACGAGAGGGACATCTGCGTCGGAGATGGGTTTTGAAAGCACTCTTGGGGTTGCATCAAGTGGAGGAGAAGAATCAAAGGGGCGATCGGGATCGTCGAGGAGAGGGTGAAATGGGCATTGGATGTCATGGCGCCATGCTTCTGCATCGCCACAATCGCAACAGCCACCCGACTGTTGTGCGATAAAGAAGCTGACGTTGTGGTCCTTGTGAGTGCTTGCACGGAAGCAGCGACTACAAAGAACACAGCTTTCGTCGAGGGCACAGTCTCTGAAGGGGGAAGCCAGAGTGAAGTAGGTCAGAGAGAGAGGAAAGCGCGCTCACTTGCATCGGAAACAGCTCTCCCCCTTGGTGAATATATGACCGCACTGGCGGCCTGGAACGACAGGGTCCTCGGAACCGGCGCCTGCGAACGCGAGTTCAGCTTGGACCTGGCCGAGGGTGGCGTGCATCGGGAGACTGGAATTGGAGAGAGGAAGGAAGAGATGGGAGTATGGCCCCCAGAACGAGTCGTAAAGCTCTGAGAGAATCTCGGCGCGTGTTGCGGGCGTGAAGACGTATTTACGGGAGCCGGGCATCGTCTCGAGGGCGAATTTGAGGCGGGAGAGAGGATCGGTCGGTCGGTCACGCGGATTCATCGTCGCGGGGAACTTGGAGTTGAAGAAACTCATGATGCCCGACATCGTCGTCCTCGTCGTCCTAGACCGCGTTCCGTAAACCTAAACACAGCACCACGACCCCCCAGAGGGTGGCCTTGCCGAATCGGGACGCGCCGCCATACTTAGGTCCCAGTGACCCTTGGAAAGACGCGTACGCCGGTAAGTATACACTGAATTCACGTCATTGACCGAACCCATTTCGGTACCCTTCCAGGACACCGCCCGTTTCCCCCACTACCGCAGGGTCTCTTTTTCGTTACACACCGACGAACTAAACTTGCATCAAATATTTGCAGGGTTGCGTGGTGCATCAAATTCAGGCTACATTTCCACACGACATCATCCTGGAAGCCAGTGAGAACCCCTTGGATTACAGAAAGAACAAGTATATTCGTTTTCTGGGGCAGTCAAAAAAAAAAAAGATGAAAACCAGTATAGCGTGGAGTATCGTCATCGAGTACGCTCAGCGCTCAGGAAAGGTCCCAGTCTGCGATCCGAGGGTCCATTCCGACTCATCATGGTTACTGACACCTGTGCCACAGCTCATGAGACCGAGTATCTCCTTTCGACACAAGACAACTATCACTCAAATGTGAACCCTGCAAGATGACTCGTTCCTTCACTGGTGCCGCGGCGAAGCTGAACTCGAGGTTATTTTGCCGTTTCCGTCCGCAACCATCAAATCCAGTGGTTAGGTACAGCCCATCAGGCATGCGGAAAATTTCTTGGTGATAACTTCAGTGACATTTAAATGATTACACACGTCGACTCATCGGTAACTTGCTTCTCGTCAAAGTAATACGCAAACCACCTTTCAGTCTTATTGTACTAGATGTCCACTGCTTATTTATGGGGTCCAGCATTTATAGGCAAGTCGCTGGCCTCTTAGCTGAGGCTACCTCAAAGTAACATCTGTCCCCAATCAGGGTACACATTAACAGCCACGTTCGTGTACAAGTATTTCGTTGCGTGACGTTTTCAAACCTAGTTGTCGCCGGCAGATTGACAGGCTTATCTTTGGGTCAAGGTTTTGCCTATGTCCAATGGTTTCCCAACGAACGTCGATTGCTGAGAGCTGCAGTGAGTTCATTTCTAAATGCGATGTCGTGGCACCCGCTGATTGACTCAGGTGCTGAGTGTCTTGTCATTGCCCATCTTTTTTTTTCGCGAGGGCAGCCTCCGCTGAGCTGGACTATAGATTCACAGATGTTTTGCAGACGTCGATGGGATTCGCAACCATGTGGATAGAGCTTGTATCTTGTCGTCGAAATTCATCAACAAGTTGTATGGCGAGTCCGTGGTGCGTTTTCACCCTAGAACATCACTCCAGAGCTGAAATGAACGATATAGGCCAAATTCTGTAAGCACACTGCTCAAGTATGGGTCCCATACATCCTTCATTGTCCGAGTAATTCTCTTTGCTGGTATAGGTTTCGTTCCTGTTGTCGGTATGACGTCCTGAAACTGTCCAAGAGTGACGTCCGTTTGACAATTTGAAGATGTTAACGAGCGTCGCCGTACAAGCGTGAGCCTCGCCAAACTGACGCTAGACTATACAACCCACACACATTCATAGATTCTACTGTTACAGGGTATGGATAGGTCAGCCCCCCAACTGACACTGCTTTCTTCATCTCACGTTCTACCCCAGTCAGCAATCATAATCGCATAGTCACTGGGTCGGTGGTGTGTAGCCCCTCAATCTTTCCCTCGTGGAATCCCGACCACAATTCCTAGGGATCTCTCACTACAATTCAGCTGAGTAGGTCCTTTTTTCTATTTCTAAATTTGCATGCCACCCATGATGGTAGTCTTAGGAACAAGTAGGTCCCTTTCAGCATTAGACATGAACATTAGAATCTCAGATCATCGATGTGGCTGGAAGTCAGTTTCGCCCTTTTGTACGTTTTCTTCCCCGTATCTTTTCGGGTTACTGGGCTCATCCAAACGGTGCAGCATTATTGACGGTGCCCTGAACCTGGACACGAATCATGTACGTACTTGACTGTCGGAAACGTCGCCAGCGGCCAATCATTGATGTAGTACTACCCCGCTTCGTTCGGTGCCAGTGCAATGTGCGACATCCTCATCACCGGGTCGATGATCTTTTACCTTCGGGAGGCCCGCACCGGGGTGAAGAGGTATGTGATTCGAAAGACGCTGGTTCCTGGAACCGCGAACGATGATCTCTATCGCAGGTCTTCAAACCAAATCCACCGCATGGTGGTGTTATTCGTGAATCTAGGCCTTTTGACGTGGTAAGCGGACGGTCTCCGCTCGATGTAGGCGTCGACGTTGATCTGGGCGTCAAGTGTGACCGCAACGTGTTTCGCCGTGTCCGTGAGTGCCCCACACCCCTGTGTATCGCGTTCCATGTGCTCACGTCGGGACACCGCTAGTACGCTATCCAGGCCGCTCCTTGGCAAGCCGTCCCCTCTGAGATACTACCAAAACGTGCGTTTGCCCCCGCATTCCTGCTCGAGTTCCGAATACCGACTACCTCCGCAGTGTACGTCAACTCGATGCTTGCAGTGTGCGTTCTTCACTTTTCGTTCGCCCTTGTTCATACATACTCAGTCGAAACGCCCTCCTTCTCCTACAGCTTGAACGCACGCAGGACGATACGCGAAGACCGGAAAGATGAACTGAATCCCGCGATCGTCGTACCCACCATCCCCACGTCGGACCCCCAAATTCAATGACACGTTCCTCGGCCTGTGTCTGAGAATAGAGGGGGGAGGAGCACAAGCTGGCAGGTCAGCAGGGTACGTATGTATATATGTATGTATCATGCGGTGGGACCATGTCGTACACACGACGGACGACTGCCTCACAACGGGATGCAAAGCGTGTTCGTTTGACCAACTTGCAGACAGGCGGATAGAAGATAGCGCAATGGCGAAACTATGTATGCAGGTAAAAAAAAAAAGGACCCTATGTGCCCATCACATCGCCTCCTCACCCCCGCCTCCATCTAACCTGCAGGTAGTGACTTCAACCGACTTGTGTCCCGCAACAGATTGATTTGGCTCGGTTTGCCTGACAGTCTGCAGAATCACGCTCATGATGGCATACACCTACACCGAAATGGCGTCTATCGACGGCCTGCCTCATGACTATTTAATTTCGACAATGGGCAGAGCGCAGGCCTACTATACCATTCCATCATGGCTCTACTACTGACTGTCACCTGGAAACAGAACACTCGTGGAGCCGAGTTCTATCCATTAACAAATTGATCTTAGATGTCGGACTTTTACGCACGGTTCTACGTGGACTGTCTTACAAAGTAAATATTCAGTCGTAAAGTTCAGGTTAGGCGGCCCTGTGTTGATGATTTGTACCGTGGCGCCAGGTCCGTTCAAGGTCATACGGTTCCTACACAAAAAGCCTAAACAGCAACTAACCGATGTTTCCTATAGTCCACCAGGAACTTAATTATTGCCGAGAAGTAGTCGTTTTCCAGTGTCTCAAGAAGTCGCTTGCTGGTCGACAGACTCGGAGACCACGATCATGTTGTGAAAGTCCGCATCCCGCCAAGGGAGAGGTACTACTACCGTCCACACCATATTTCTATGCCTTCTGAACTTGATCACATTTTGAGTATAAGTACCGGCGCGGCGCTCCACACCGCAGTGACCGCGCCACTTTGCTTCCCATCGTCCCACTGACAAATGGTCGAAGAAAAAGTCATCGAGGGATGACGTCACCGTACTGAAGCTGGGCGTTTCTTTGACGAAGCATGTATGCACCATGAGGCAGATTAGAAGGAATGGCACCTAATGAACATGATGCATCGAAGTGAAGGTGAGGCTGGCCAGAAAATTTGTTTTATTGTAAATATTATAATAAAGGGAGTCTGGTTCCACCTCCCAATCAGCCTTCACACAAACCTCCATATCTGAATGACTCATCTGCTGTTCATCCTCCTGTGTTTTGTCCATCTCATTCATGGGACCATGACCAATGGGACAACCTGTCAAATTCTGTGTGCTATGGTAGGGGTAGAAGTACCCAGACTCAGTGTTGCACTAGAGTGGCAGAACAACTGAGGGAGAAAAGATGAAACCGGACTGACTAAATAGTGATGGAGATTAGAGTGCTTGAACTCCGATGTAACTCCGACGTAATGTCCAGAATAGGATAAATGAGGTCCGAAAGAAGAAAGGGACCTTACTGAGTAGAACGGTCAACTCCGAGATGCTCTGGAGCGGAGTTGAGGGACTTGGTGCACGTCAACCTCAGAGTTGTAGTGGATGACCTTGGAGGTGACCGGAGATCGGAGGTGTTACATTTTGACACAACCTCCAGTGGGAGTTGCTTGGTAAAATCTAGTCCCAGGACCACTAAGAGCATCTGGAGCATCTTGGAGAATTGTGGGGTGACTCTGCTGGTATGTGTCTGGCAAACATATCATTGGAATATTGCCAAACTTCCTCTTCCTCAGGCAAAGTGGTACAGAAAACTGTTGTTCCTGAAATTGGCATGGCACATTTGTCAAAATATATAACTCCTTCGAGGTCCTCCAACTTACTCTGGACCTGTTCCGCTCAACTCCGAAGCTTTCGCCTGCCAAGTACAACTTCTGACTCCGGAGTTATTCAGAGTTGACTCGATATCCAGTAACATCTCTTTTCTCTTTCGGACCTCTTCTTTCCTATTCTGGACATTACATCGGAGTTACATCAGAGTTCATGTGCTCTGATTTCTGTCACTATTTAATGTGTCTGCTTTCGTAATCACTCCCTCAGTTGTTCCACTACCACTGTGCAACTGAGGTTAGTTCTTTTAGCTACATCTAGCTCTTCTTTTACTTATGTCTGTAGTCAGGGTATCTC
>JBBPTO010001350.1:0-16401 GCA_038094155.1 Pulveroboletus cf. aberrans
AGTATATAAAGGACAAGAATGCAGCCACCAGAGGGCAGTCTTGTCCTCTTGGTGTTTTCCTCAGCATCTACAGCGTCGACTCATTCTCCCTTCCCTTCCCTTGACCAGTGAAAGTGGCCTAGAGCCTTAAGTGGTTCTGAGTTGTATCAACATCTAGATTAGGGGGGGCGAGTAATTTGGCAGCTTTGAGGAGGGCATCAGTTTCATTGGAGTTGAGAGACCAGGGGAGCCCATGGATAGTATGCCAGGCATGGATGGTGTTGAGGTAGTTGGTGATGGTAGAGCCTGTGTAGAGGCTGGCCATTGATGAGAGAAAAGCAGAGATGAGGTTTGGAGAGATGGGGGCATGTTGGTCCTCTGGGATTGTTTTGAGGTCACAGAAGGTATGGTATATGAGGAGTCTGAAGCTGTAGGATTCCTTGGTTGAGAGGGCCCATGCATGTGTGATGATGTCATGGATGTGTTGCATGTCAGCTGAGGAGAGCAGTGTGTGCTGTGGTGGGGCACCAGAGGATGAGATGGTCTCTGGCTGGGCATTCAGGGCATGGGCTTTGTGTTGGTGGGGGCTGGAATTGGGGTATTTGGTCTGTGGGAAGGCTATCATGATGAGTGGTTGAGGAAGGGGAGTTGGTGGTATGTACTGGTGAGGGATGATGCTAGAAGGGTGGTGTGGGGGTTTGGATGGTTTTTGGGTGTGGGTGTGGTTTTGGGGTTAGGTGGGGTCAGTGAGTAGTGAGAGGAGCTTGCAGGAAATGGGGAAGTTTGGGAGGAGTAAAGAAAGGGGAGGTCAATGGCTGCAAGAAATGGTGTCAGCTGGATTTTCAGCACTGGGGATGTAGTGAATGTAGGCAGTGGAGTTGGCAGCAGCCAGGGCAGGGTTGATGTGCTTGAAAACATCATTGGTTGGTTTGTTGCAGCTGTGGCTATGGTGCCAGGTGTCGATGACACCTTGGTTGTTGCAGTGTAGTAGGAAGTGGATAGAGGAGGTGCCAGCATGGTGAAGTGTGAGGGTGAGGAGTTCAAAAGTGATGGCTTCAGCCCAGCTGATGTCACAGCTGCCGGATTTCCAACCTGGGTGGAGAGATCAGGTGCACCATCTCTGGTTGATGGTGATGCTGATGCTGAATGAGGTGGAGGTATCAGAGAAGGCATTGAGGTCAGTGATGGGTTGGGGTGATGAAATGGGGTGGGTTGGATTGGGGGATGATAAGTGGGAGAACCACCAGTTTAGATCCTCATTGGTATCTCAGGGCAGTGTGCAGGGAAGGAAGGGTCAGTTGTCAAAAATGGTAAGCATGGTTTTGAGGGTAGTGAGATAAGGACGTCCTTTGGGATATATGAGGACTGCATGTTGTAATTTGCTGTGTAGCTTTTGGGCCTCATTGAGGGTGTGTGTGGGGCAAGAGTGCCATTCAGTTATGGCATTGAGATACTTGATTTATTTGGCATCAGTAAGCAAAACAATTTGGTTGGTGAGGTCCCATGTGAATCTGATGAATGTGGGTTTGTTGGAGAATGGGGTGTCTTTGAAAGCTTTTCATGGAATGCCTAGATCAGAGAATATAGTGTTGATGTCATTGATGTTGTAGCAGAAGTTAAGGTTGGCAGAGGGGCATGGGGAGGTGTGGGAAAGGTTGCAGATGGGAAAAGTGTGGTCTTCATTGAATTCCTCTTGTTGTCCATCTGGCATGATGCTGCTGGCAAATCAGGATTGGCCTTTGCATGTGATACGGCCTTTCTCAGTGGCAATGCAGTGGGCAATGGCTGATCTGGTTGCATTGTATAGGTTTAGGTGGGTGGTGCAGATAAGGATGAAAAGGTGATCATCTACCCAGTGAAGGATGGGTCTGATGCCTGAGTGTCACATGAGGTCTGTTTTGGCTGCACCAATTTTATCATAAAGGCTGCCTGAGGGGCCAAAACTGAAGCAGATGGCAGTGTTCACCGAGATCATGCCATTGGGAGTGATGAAACAGGATGGTGGAGTAGGCTTCAGAGACATCCTGAACTACACCTTGGGAACTGGATGGTAGGAACAATAGAACTAAGCTAACTATAGAGAAGGTACTGTATGTGGAAGAAAAATTATCTGGGTTAACTAAGGAGTTGATGGAGAGGAGTGGATTGTTGGAGTGTGGATAGGAGAAATTTTGTACTAGCTGAAAATTTCCTGGTTTCCCTGGTTTGGGAACAAGGGAGAGGGAAAAGGTTTGAAAAGGGCTGAGGACAGATTTAATGTCTGTCTGGGAATAGAGTCTGAGGTACCTACCTTTCGTGAATTCTTTATGTACTATGTCCTGGAATGTGTTGGAGTATAGTACTATGGAGGGGTTATTAGTGGGGGAGAACATATGGGAGAGGGGGGAAAGGTGGGCTGTGAATCTGAATCATAGTCCGTGGTACATGTTTGGGTATCTGGAGAGGAGGCCTGTGGTGGTAAGCCAGCATAGCCATGTGATGGGGTTATAGGGAGTTTGTTTTGCAGCATGCCTGAGCACAAGCACTGAAAAGAGATTGACTGACCTAGACTGCTATAGGTCTCCAGATAGAAAACTAGCAGGTCAGTAACACAAAGAAGGAAAGTGAAGGAATGATTGGTTCATTCCAGGGAAATTGCAGGTAGAGAATCAAGAGAATGCAACTGCAGTGCTTACAGGACTCCTTGATAGATGATCTAGAAGAGCTCCTAATGCTTCAAACACAGCTGACGAGCACAGGACTTGATTCTTCTAGAATCAAGAGAGAAAAAGAAGAGAAGAGATCCAGATATGACTGGATTGATAAGAACTGATGACTCCCACTCTGAGTGAGTGATAGAAGATTGATTAGATGTCCAGTGCTGTGTGTGAAACACAACTTTTATAGTCTGGGCACACCTGAGACTCTAAATAAGCATAAAGAAGGAACATTTGATGTGAATCTGATAACTGGATCACAATACAGAGTGTCTGATACATAGCATCTGGTACACTATAAGTATAGTAGAAAACTATCTGGTAGATGGACCAGACTGAAAATAACAGATACAAAGAACTGGATATGTATGAGTAGAGCAGACCAGAACTGGATTGAACACAAATAGACACAGATGCTTGATGACTTGACGACAACCTAGTGAAAGTCAAATAGATGTAGAATGATCAGATATGGACCTAAGGAGTGACAGCTCCTTACAGCACATCCCTGAGCTCCATGGAAGGAGTTTCCACAGCCAGAGCAGTTGTGGCAGGTGTTGCGGTGAGAGAGGGCACAGCTGTTAGGTTTTTGCCAGTCACTGCAGAGAGTGTGGCTGGATGAGTCAATGAGATGGCCTGTCAAGTTGCAGCAGAAGTAGGCTGGGGTGCCATTCCAGAGAGTGAGGTCATTGCACTTGTGGATGTGGTGGGAGTGGCAGCTGAGGCAAATGGGGCAGGCCAAGTTGTCACTGGTTGAGTGTTTGTGGTGTTTCAGAGAGTGTGGTTGTGGTTGTATGGGCTGTGTGGATATGGGTGGTTGGGAGAAGGTTGGGGTATGAAAGTGGTTGCAGGCAGGGGAGAGGGAGCAGGAGGAGCATTGTGTTGGATATATTTCACATAGATGAATCAGGTAGCTTATGTAAGCATACCCTACATTGGACAGTAGCTAGTTTACTTAGTCCTCAATGACTTACTAAGGACATACAGGTTACCTCAGTAAGAGAGGATTAACAGAGTTCTACACATCAGCAGGGCTCAGGGATGTCTGGGCAGGGTATGGTGTGCTGGGGGCAGAGGGTGGAGGGAGAGGTGGAGATTTGGGTGCCTGGAATGAGGGAGTTGACCTGAGAGTGTCAGGTGGGAGGGAGAGGGAGGGAGGGAGTGGAGGGGGGAGGGAGTGGGAGGGAGCATGTTAGGAGGCAGAAGGGTGGTGGGGTTTTGAGTTAGCAGGTTGTGGGGGTGATGAGGGAGATTTGACTTACCCTGCAGATTACTTGGGCTTGGATTGATGAGTTCACCTTGAATGCAATGATTTGCATTAGGTTCTCATTGATGTGGGAGATGTTGAAGACCTTTCTGAAGGGGAGTTTGAGCTCATCATGCCATTGTTAGCATAGGCAGGATGTGTAGATAAGGGCAACATGGTCACCATTTGTGGTGAAGCAGATGGGGTGGTTTTCGAGGTTTCAGAAGAATAGGCTGAGGAAGGTGGTGTGCTTGTCAGGCCATCCAGCTTGCTTGATATGGTAGAGAATGCCATTTTTCACTTGGAGAAATTTGGGAAAGGAGAGGTCATGGTTGGCATGGGCATTGCGGGAGGCTTTCATAGAGGCAGCTGGGCAGAGGGTGAGGACATCATTGAAGGTGGAGATACTGAAGATGTCATCTGCTTGGGTGCAGTGGAGGCAGGTGGCCTCAGTGCAACCTTCAGTGAAGAAGTACCAAAGTTTGACATATTCAAAGGCAGTGATCTTTTAGATGGCATATTGTAAGGATTGGGGGATGATGAAGTTTGAGGGGGGGAGATCATCACTACAGTCATTGATCTTTGGTTTTTTCTTTTTGGATTCATGGTGGTCATGTTCAGCTTGCTCTTTTTCTTTGTGGCACAGGGCTTCTTCTCATTCATGTTGGGCTTCAAGGGCGAGTTGAGCTTCATAGTCCTCTGCCTCACATTGGTGATTCCATTCATCAATGTGCCATTGGTGCCTGATGTTCCAGGCTTCATGGAGCTGTTCAACAGCTTGGTCATTATCCTCACCTTAGGCTTTGCAGATGTTGTGGTGGATGTCCTTGAAATGGTCTGCAGCAAAGTCGGAGCATACTTTGAGGTTTGAATCCAGTGTGACAGGCATGGTAGAGAGAGTGACAGTGAAAGGAGTGTTGAGATGTTGGTGTGTGTGGGTGCAACAAGGGTAAGGATGGAGTTGGGGAAGATGGGTACTAATGAGCAGTGGTGGTGGCAGCATGGAGAAAAAAGAGGTGCTGTGTCGCTTATGGCACTTGTCTGAAGACATACTACTGGGGCTCCGCTTGTGCCTCACTGTGTTACAGTGTGACCAGTGATTAATTTGATCATATCTCCTGATATATTCGGAATTACCTAATGAATATATATATTTAGATAGCTCTTGATTAGAGCTTTCTAATGGTATCTGGTGTTAATAGTCTAGGATCAATAGATCACTAGATATTCACTCAACAATCAAAATATGTCCAACATTGGGATGGTTTTGTTGCTCAGTGTAAACATGCTTCACTGACGTTTGAAACACATTGCAATATCCCACATAGAGACTATGGTCTGATGGGGGCAACTTCAGGGTGTTGATGAGATCTCCAGAATGCTGGAGTTCTGCAAATCATGCACTGTTGAAAAAATAAAAAAGATCCCTTTTGAATCTTGGACAGAACCATGTGCAATGAAATCCTTGCAAATTATCCACTCAGACATCAGAGGTCCAATATCTCCACAATTCTGAGAATGCTATCAATATTGGCTTCTCATTGTTAATGATTTCTTCCACTTTCCTTGGATTTACTTTCTAAAATGAAAAAGTGACATCCACAGTACCTATGAGCAATGAAAGTCTGCTGTAAAGGCCTTTTTCCACTCCAAAATAGGCTCGGAGCATTCCTCTGAACCACATGTCCATTTTCTTAGAAGCAATAGGGGCAGCAAATACACAAATGCAGAGCTTAAGAATACACTCCAACATGACAAAATGATCCTTGAGACCTCCACTCCATATACTCCCAAACAAAATGGCCTAGTGGAATAGATGAACCAGATACTCTCCCTCCTTACAAATTCCATACTGGAGGACTCCAAACTCCCAAAGTCCTTCTGGACTGATGCCATGTTCACCACCACATATGTCACAGCCTGGAGTCTGGCCTCTGCACTCAAAGGAGACTGTCAAAATATAACTCTGGTACAACTCTGGTACAACTCTGAAGGTGCTCCACCTTCCTTTCATATATCCTCTGCTCCATTCACTCTGGAGTTGCATTTATCCACTTTGGGAATGTACCTTGATATATCATACCACTCTTTAACACATCATATGACTTCCAGGAGTTGTACAACTTGTTCTATTTTTCTTGAACCATTCCTTTCTCATCTTGAACTATTCCAAAAGGACTTTTGCTTACCTTCACTTAACTCCAGACCAGAGTTTTTGAAGTTAGAATGCACACATACTGCTTCACTATTTAATCCTTATGTTCTCTTTAGCTCACCTCAGTTGTGATTGCTCCCTTGGGCATCTGGCTGAGGTGAGACTCTTCTTATTCACCTATCTATGGTTTTACTAATAGTTAGTAGTAAGTGGGTATATCTGCCATTACCATAGATCTCTCCATATTATTTTCTTTTGAATGCCTCACCTATGCCCTCATCTCAAAAGAACAACATGAAGGCAAATTCCAACCACATGGGTGAAAGTGTGTTCTGCTTAGATACATCCACAGACAACAAGCTTACAAACTGCTAGACCTGGAATGGTGGACCATCATCTCCAGTCGACACATCACATTCAATGAATCTGAAACAATCTTGGAGTCAGAGGTCACCCCTTGGAAGTGTGCATCCAAGGACCAGTGGGAGGAACTAAACCCCACAACTCTGACTCAATGCTCCAAAACAATGGACACTGACCTGAATGAAGACTGCAATGACACATTACCTCTAACAGCAGTGGAAGCACCTTCACTGGAGATCATAATCAATGACTTAATGGAGCAACTTAGCCAGCTTCATTTACAACCTCCAAAATTACCTTCAACTCCCATCAGACTTCAAACAGCACTCCATTCTGACATTACCTTCTGCCAAAATCATCACTGGAGTTCATAGAAGCAACTGAATATGCCAACCAGCTGATAAAAACTGCAACTATCTACAAACGCTGGAGGAAGAGATGCAAAGAAAACAAACAACAACACTGACAGAAAACAATGCAGAGAAAGCTGAAGTAAAAAATGTCCTCTCAGAGTTTGAGATGGAGGACAACTCCTCTGATGACACCCCAGAGATCTCAGAAACCTTTTGTAGCATGGAAGAGAAACTCCATGACTGGATCTTCACTGGAGTAGCATGAGCACTGACTGGAGAGAACCTCCCAAACACCATTAAGGAGGCATATGCATGTCCAGATGCTGATCTATGGTGATCTGCCATAGAAGAGGAACTCCAAAGTCTAAACACAAACCATGTATATGAAACAGTATCAATTCCAACTGGAGTAAAACCCATCATCTCCAAACCCATGTTTCAAATAAAATGCAACAAAAATGGAAAGATTGACCACTACAAAGCTAGAATTGTCACACATGGCTTCACTCAAAAAGAAGGAGTTGATTATCAGGAGGTACTTACTCCAGTCACTCACCTAGACTCCATATGAATCATTGTGTCTCTCACTGCAAAACATGACCTGAAGTTGGACCAAATGGACATTTCCATAGCATACCTGAATGGAGAACTAGATGAAAAACTCTACCTCTTACTGTCAGGATGCTGAACTTCTCCTGGACTTCGTCCAATGGAGGTCCAAGGTGTATCAGTCAACTCTGGGGTGGAAGGATGCTGGATGGGCCAGAATGACATGCAGAGGTGATGAAGGCAGAATGGGGCAGAGATGAGGGGGAGGACTTGGTGCAGGACTTATGTGTCACACCCTTGCCTACTGTCAGGTCCTCATTTTGGAGATGGGAGGGACAAATGAAGAGGGTAAGGAAAGAAGGAAAACTTCATCAGGATCAGACAGAGTTAGAGGAGTGAGGACATCATTAAAAGAATATTCAAACTGGAGAATACATGAGGAGATTATAGGACTTATATACTACAAGGTCAGATCAGAGTCCAAAACAGAGAATGGAGGAGACCATATGTAAAGGTACAATAATGGTTGGAGGTCATAGAGTGCCAAGGGGTGATGTACATAGGATAAAGGAACGGAGAATGTAACATAGGGGAAGCATAGGGATGTTCATAGGTCTAGGGAATGGAGCATACATAAAAGGCAACAAGATCTGTACCAATCATAATTGGTCCAATGGGAGAAAGGGTTCCAGTATCAGAGGTCCAATAGGAGGTAGGACAGAGTCCATTAGAGGAGACTGGAGATGGGGGAGTTGGAGTTGGAGGTGGCATAGGGGGTATCAGAGGTGAGTTCAGAGGTGTGATGATAGAGGTTGGAATGGGATATGACACTTACCTCCAAAAGGTGTTTTGATCCAACCAGAGTACTGCTGGTGACTCTGAAGGTCTCTATATGGACTAAAACATGTTAAAATGTAACACCTCCAATCTCCGGTCTCCTCCAAGGTTGTCCACTTCAACTCCAAGGTTGACACACACCAAGTCCCTCAACTCCACTCTGGAGCACCTTGGAGTTGACCATTTCACTCAGTAAGGTCCTTTTCTTTCTTTGAACCTCATTTATCCTATTCCAGACATTACATCAGAGTTACATCAGAGTTTATGCACTTTGATCTCCTGTCAGAATGTGTGCACTATGAAGGGGTAGAGATACCCTAACTCAGCTATTGCACAGTGATGGCAGAACAACTGTATTTACCTATGAGGGGTAGAAATACCCAGACTACAGACATAAGTAAAGTAGAGTAGAGAAAAGTATCTAAAAGCTCACCTCAGCTGTTGCACAGTGGTGTGGCAGAACAATTGAAAGATCAAGGACAATGCTGAGTATCTAAATAGGGATGGAGATGTGAGCACTAAACTCCAATGTAATGTCCAGAATAGGAAATATCAGATCCAAGGTAAGAAGTTGGACCTTACATAGATGAATAATCAACTCTGAGATGCTTCAGAGTGGAGTTGAGGGACTTGGTGTGCATCAACCTCAAAGTTGCAGTAAACAATGGTGTAGGGCCAGAAGATGGTGATGGCATAGGGCCAGATGATGTTGGTGAAGTGCCAGAGGAAGTCAGAGATCAGTACTTCCACTACTTCTTGAGTATGTACCATGATGGACCTGTTTTTGTCAGCTGGTTCAAAACACTTTGCTGAGTGTTCACAGTCAGGGATGTCAACAATGTAGGTCCAGAGATGGGTGGAGTTCTGGATGATTTTGGAGGCTGATGCTTTCACTGCTTCCTGGATGCATGGCATGGTGGAGCTGTCTTCCTTATTCAGTCTGAAATGTCTTGCTTATTGTGAGTAATTAGATGTGAGATCCTTCCACTAAACCTTGGTTGTGTGTGTTGAGGAAGCAGAGCCAGAGTTGGAGTTGGAGGTTGGTGAGAACCCATGGAAGAAGGGATAGTGAAAGTGGAAAGCTGTCTGAGAGTTGATCTCATGATATGGCAACATTCTGGAGTATCTGGAGTCTGGAGTAGTGCAATGGAGATGTGAAAGTGGCCTGAGGAATGCCATCCACACATGATGGTATCAGGACCATTGCAGACATAGCAGGCACTGGCACCAGTCAGAAAGATGGTTCAGAAATCAGCCTGAGCCAGCTGTTTGATGGAGATGACAGAGCATTCAAGCTTCAGGATGTGCAATACATTGTGAAGGAAAATGGTGTGTGTGATGCCTTAGACCACAGAGCAGAGTTATACAGTGCTGGTTCTGATGGTGTGCGCTGTGAAACCATCTCTGAGTCAGATTGGATGAGGCAGAAGGAGAATGGAATATGTATGTCTGAAAGGCTGCACAGTGTGGTACCATGTGATAGGCAGCACCAGAGTTGATGACTGCACTGTGTTTGATGTCAGATGTGGTCTTGGATGTGGCACAAGTGCAAACAGTGTGAGACTGGACTGCAGTGACCTTAGACTATATGTTAGTTTGCTCCAGAGTTGTTTTGGTGTGTGGATGAAGGAGAGGGGTTTCTCTGAGTAGGTTAACCCTCTCTGGAGATGTGAAGGTGTTCTCCAAAGTTGTTGCTTTGTATGAATGATGGAGACAGGCTTCAATGAGTGTGTTTGCCCTCTCCAGAGTTGCAGAGCTCCAGCCCAGACTTGTGGTGTGCATGTATATGTGCTTCCTCTGTTTGAGAGTCAGCTTCCAGCTCTGATATGCACAACAGTCCTTCATGTTGTGGCCTACACTTTCATGATGTTCACACCACTGGGACAGCTTTCTGGAGCAGTTAGCATGGTTGGTGTGGTCAGTGTAGTCAGAGTGCTTTGAGTGTCTGGGGTGTGGAGAGAACTTGGTCATGGAGTTGGAGTGCTTTGGAGATGGAGCACATGGAGTATTGGAAATGCAGGAACTGAAGTTAGATGGATGTGATTGGAAGAGATGCTGAGTCTCTGGTGAGTATATGACAACATAAAAGTCACCTGGAGATGATGGATGAAGGGCCTTGGAGGCTAGCAAAGGAGTACTCCGGGTAGCTCCGAATGTTCTTCCTCTTCCTCCTTCTCCAGAGCATTGCCCAGAGTGTGACTCTGTGCACTGGTCCTGCTGTGCTATGGAGCTGTCAGCAAAGTGGCCAGAGTGGCCGGAGATGTTGCATGCAGAGTCAGAGTTGACCAGAGATGGGAGAGGTGTGACCTTGAGGGAATGTGGGATGATGTTAGAGTTGCCTGGAGATAATGAATGAGTAGTCTCAGAGACTCATGGAGAGGTGCTCTGGACTGTTCTGGATGTTTCTCCTCCTCCTCCTCCAGAGTGGTGTTCAGAGTGAGGCCCAGTGAACTGGTTATGCTGTACTGTGTTGGAGCAGTTGGCGGAGGTACTGGAGTTCTCAGAGAATGCAAGTACACATTTGGAAGTGGCTGTGGGAGATGATGGATGATGAGAGATGATGTGGGCTTGCAGGGGAGTACTGTGAATAGCTCTGGATGTTTCTCCTCCTTCTCCTCCTCCAGAGCAGTGTCCAGAGTGGAACTTTGTGAGCTGGTCATGCTGTGCTGCTTCAGAGCAGTTGGTGGAGTTGGTGGAGTCCTTGGAGGATTTGAGTGCAGGTGTGGAGGTACCTGCAGAATTTGTGCTGGAGATATCATCAAAAGTGTCAGAGGCCTGTGAAGGAGTGCATCAGGCAGGTCCAGATATTGCTCCTTGTCAAAATATATAACTCCTCTGAGGTCCTCCGACTTACTCCAGACCTGTTCCACACAACTCTGAAGCTTTCATCTACCAAGTACAACTCCTGACTCTGGAGTTGTTCAGAGTTGGCTCGATACTCAATAACATCCTTTTTCCATTTCAAACCTCTTATTTCCTAATCCGGACATTACATCGGAGTTCTTGTGCTTTGATCTCCATCACTATTTAATATGTCCGCTTTCATAATCACTCCCTCAGTTGTTCTGCCATTACTATGCAACACTGAGGTTAGTTTTTCTAGCTACATCTAGCATCTATTTTACTTATGTTTGTAGTCTGGGTATCTCTACCCTTCCATAGGTAAAATACAGTTGTTCTGCCATTACTGTGCAACACTGAGTCTGGGTATCTCTACCCTTCCATAGTGCACACATTCTGACACTCCTCCTTCTCCTTCTGGGTGTTGCCTGGAGTGAGACTGTCAAAATATAACTCTGGTACAACTCTGGTACAACTCTGAAGGTGCTCTGCCTTTCTTTCATACGTTCTCCACTACATTCACTCCAGAGTTGCATTTATCTGCTTTAGAAATGTGCCTTGACATATTGTATCACTTTTTAACACATCATATGACTTCTGGAAGTCATATGACTTGTTCCATTTTTCTTGAACCATTCCTTTCTTGTCTTGAACTATTTTAAAAGAACTTTCAATTACCTTCACCTAACTCTGGATCAGAGTTTCTGGAGTTAGAATGTGCACATACTGTTTCACTATTTAATCCTTATGTTCTCTTCAACTCACCTCAGTTGTGATTGCAAGTCCCTTGGGCATCTGGCTGAGGTGAGACTCTCTTTATTCATTTATCTATGGCTGTACTAATAGCTAGTAGTACTGGGTATCTCTGCCCTTACCATAGATCTTGACAGAGACTTTGTGCGCTGAGCTGTGCTGGAGCAGTCAGTGGAAATCCTGGAGGTCCTGGGGGTTTTGGAGATCCATAGTGAAGTGCTTTGGACAGCTCTGGGTATATCTCCTCCTCCTCCTCTGGAGCATTGTCCAAAGAATGATTTGGTGAGCTGGGCATGCTGTGTAATGTTGGAGTGGCCAGCAGAGATGTTGGAGGGTTCAGAGATCTTAGAGAATGCATGAGTGGGCTTAAAGTTATGGCTCAAGGCCTTGTGGAGTTTAAGAAGGGCATTGTAGATCACCTTTGATGTGATGTGTTCCTGCATTCAGAGCAGGAGATTGTCAGATATGTGATCCAGGATAATTCTGAATGCTGAGTCTTCATGTTCTGTCCATGTGTCAATGTCAGAAGAGGTGATTTCAGAGGTAGCACCAGAGTTCATAGGAGTTGGCTCAGACCCAAGGATGATGTCAAGGAGATTTTGCTGGCAGAGGATTTCAACAATCTGGAGTTTTCAAATTTGGAAATTTGAAGTGTCCATGAGAATAGGACAGTTGAGAGTGGTGGTTGCATTATCTGATGTCATGATGTCAGGAATGGAGTTAAGCAATATTGTGTGGCATTGTGGGGCCAAAGCGAAGATGTTGAAGTAACATTATAGTCAGTCTGAAGTTGTTCAGAGTTAAGCAAGCACACTTGGGTTAAACTGAGAAGTTTTAGATGCCAGCAGAGCTCATAACCTGTCAGAATGTGTGCACTATGAAGGGGTAGAAATACCCTCACTCAGCTGTTGCACAGTGGTGGCAGAACAACTGTATTTACCTATGAGGGGTAGAAGTACCCAGACTACAGACATAAGTAAAGTAGAGTAGAGGAAAGTATCTAAAAGCTCACCTCAGCTGTTGCACAGTGGTGTGGCAGAACAACTGAGAGAGCAAGGACAATGCTAAGTATCCAAATAGAGGTGGAGATGCGAGCACTAAACTCCAATGTAAATCCAATGAAATGTCCAGAATAGGAAATATCAGGTCCAAGATAAGAAATAGGACCTTACATAGATGAACAATCAACTCTGAGATGCTCTGGAGTGGAGTTGAGGGACTTGGTGTGCATTTACCTTGGAGTTGCAGTAAACAACTTTGGAGAAGACTGGAGATTGGAGGTGTTACATTTTGACATCTCTGTCACTATTTAGTCAGTCTGCTGTAGGAAACTGGAGTTCCCTACAGTAATATCCAGAGTTTTCACATAGTCCAATAGCTCCTATCCTGCGCTCCTATCAAATCCAAGACTGTTTTGCTGCCATTTGTCCCAATCTGAGTCAACTGAGTTGAAGTCTGAAGGTTAGCTTTGAATCTAATGTTTTGGACCCAAGTTTCCACACACCAGACCCAGTGTTTCTGCACCTCAGAACTCAATCCTGCACTCCAGGTTCAGTCAAGTTTTTGCCTTTTTCATGTTTCCTTTACTGTACTTCATTCAGATATGCCCAGATTAGACCTTTGTACCTAGGACTTTGTCCCTAGACAGTGTGCAAGTAATCACCACCATTCCTAAGCCTCTAAGTCTGGTTCCCTAAGTCTTTTCCTACATTTCCCTACAAGTTTCCCACAAGTCCTGCAAGATTAGTTGGTTTCCTAGCCCTAACAAATGGGAAGAAGCCAGACTCTTGTTTTCCAGTGTCCTGTGGACATTTAGTGAGCCATTTCTATAGTTCTCTTTCTTTCCTTTTGCTTTCCTTGCAATCCCCTTGGGTCAAGATCTACACTCACACCCCTATTTCTTGCATAGGACTTCATTCTGAGTTTTTTTGCTTTTTTACACCACTTTCATCATCCCTCCCTTAGTTGTTCTGCCACTACTGTGCAACACTGAGGTTAGTTTTCTTAGCTACATTTAGCATTCCTTTTTACTTATGTCTGTAGTCTGAGTATCTCTACTCCTCCATAGGTAAATACAAAGTTGTTCTGCCACTAATGTGCAACACTGAGTCTGGGTATCTCTATCCCTCCATGTCAAGATCTATAGAGTGGGCTGTAGAGTGGGCAAAGGTATCCAGTACTACTAGCTATCAGTAAAACTATATGTAAATGGATAGAAGGAGTCTTACCTCAGCCAGATGCCCAATGTTACAACTACCTTGGGTAAAGATAGGTGCAGCCCTTCGAGGCGGGTCTACTAGGACAGAGGAGAACGCAGCTCAGCGTTCTACAAGGACGAAGTACAAGGGTTCCAAGTGAACAAGGCTTTACTGCTTGTTCTATCTCGATGATTGAATGTCAAAGAGAAGACTGCCTCAGAGATCGATCGTCTCGAGGTGAACAAGAGGTTTCCTTGACACAGCATAGCTTCAAGAGCGCTACGAAGTCTCAAAGAGCAAGGAGGATTCCCGATAAGGAACTGGAACTAAGGGTGGAGCAAAGACCCGGTGTATTGTGGTACACAAAAGGGAGGTCTAGCTTAGTGATACTAGTACAGAAAGACAGGTTTATATAGGCTGGGCTGGAACTGCTGATGAAGCAAATGGAATTGCATAGGATGCGATGGAAATCGGACGATGAGTAAGGGTATCATAGTCAGCAGTGAAAAGAAAAGAACGTCCAGATTGGGATTAACACCCATGCGTAGGTAAGTGATAAGAGAAAGAGGGGTCGATTGTAACACCCAAGAGAGCAATCACAACTGAGGTGAGTTGAAGGAAACAATGGAATTAAGTAGTGAAATGATATGTGCATGTCTAATTCCAGAGAACTCCGGTCCGGAGTTAAGTGAGGATAAGTAAAGTGTATTTGGGATAGCTCAAGATAAGAAAGGAATGATTCAAAAGAAAAGAAATAAGTTGTACAACTTTTGGAAGTCATACAAATGTTGGGGAGAAAAATGGTATGATGTGATGAGACATTCCTGAAATAAATAATGCAACTCCAGAGCAAACAAAGCAAAGGACACATGAGAAGAGGATGGAGTACCCTTGGAGTTGTACCAGAGTTGTACTGGAGTTATATTTTGACACTCTGTAGCACACTTATTCTGACAAAACAAGCTGGACAAATGTGGAACAAAATGTTGGACAAGAAACTCAGAGATCTCAGATTTACTCATTTGGATGCAGAAACATGCCTATACATCTTCCAAAAGGACAGACAAGTGTGTTTTCTGGTTGTATATGTTGACAACCTTCTCCTTGCAGCTAGCACCTGAGCCTTCATGAACTCCATAAAATAAACACTCTCCTCTGCATTTAAAATGTACAATCTTGGAGAGGCAAAGTTCATTTTAGGACTGGAGATCAAACAGAATTGCAAACTCTGAATAATTTCCTTATCCCAATCACAGTATGTCCAAACAGTCTTACAACACTTTCAACTCCAATGATTCACAACCTTGCTCTCTCCATTGACAACCTGAAGGACAACTCTGTCATAACAGAGATGACAATCAGAGGAAAAACAGTCTCATACCTAACTGTCATAGGTTTCCTAATCTACCTGATGCTTGGAACTCACCCAGACCTTGCATATGCAGTCAGAATGCTCAGTTGCTTCAGTGCAGCACTAAAAAAGTGTCATTGGAAAGCAGCAAAATGTGTCCTCTGATACATTTGAGAGACACCAGAGATGAAACTCTACTATGATGGAGATGAAGTCTCAATGGACCTAGACTTCTATGGGTACTCTGATGCAGGTTGGTCACAAGACCCAGACAACTCCCACTCCATCTCCAAATACCTCTTCATCAGCAATTTGGGGGCTATTTTCTGGTCAAGCAAACAACAAAGCATGGTCACATTGTCCACTATGGAATCAGAGTATATCAGACTTAGCAATGCTAAGCAATATCTTGCTTGGCTCCATACCTTCTTTGAGGAGATCAGACACTCGCAACTCTGACCTACAACTCTCCACTGTGATAATCAAGCTGCCATCATTCTCTCCTAAGATCTGCGGTTCCATGCCTGGACTAAACACATCCAATGAAAATATTACTTGATTTGGGATAATCTAGTTAGAAAAGGAGAAGCAGTAGTCTGATATTTTCCCACCAGAGACATGGTTGCAGACATCCTCAAAAAACCGCTTACTCAAGAGACACACTGGAAGTTTGTTCAAGCCATGGAACTCCATATACAGTGGCTCAAAAAAGTGTCCCAATGTTGGTGCATTTTGAAGAGATTGGTCAATTGCCAGTCAAGAAAACCAAACAAGGCCAAACACCTGCAGGGGCGAAGGTAGTACTTGCCCTGGGCTTCCTAAACCCACTTAGATCATGTGATTCAGTTGTCATGCCACTGAGTTACAGCCATTTTAAAATGACATATCATTGGGACACTTATTTGAGCATCATGCTGTGATTCATTATCTGATAAATAACATAAGAATATGATGGCTTCTGATGGATGCTATGCCTTGACCCTGAATGATTATGTAAATTACATAATTCTAAGGTGTATAACCAATACTCATCCCACTCAGTTAATCAATATCATCATGAACTCCATTTCTACCTCTATT
>JBBPTO010001351.1:0-16397 GCA_038094155.1 Pulveroboletus cf. aberrans
CTTCGAGGGAACAAGCCGTACGTCTATTTTACTTTCCATTTCGACCTCTACTGCACTTGCGTCGATATTTTGAACCTCACCTATCTCGCTTTGACAGTCGTCGGCCAGCCGTTCAGTGACCATGCTCCTCAGCAAGTATGTATTTGATCAGTGGGACTTTCACTGGCCGCCATCATCGTTGTACATCAGATCTGCTGACATGCTGTGATAGTGGCTTTTCGTGCAAGCAGACACGCCCAATAACTATTACATCCAGCCTGTGGACCGTACCGACTACTTGGCTGCTCAAGGTGAAGTGAAAGATAAAAGCCCGCTCCAGGTTCAGGCTCAGCCGTACATTTGGACGGTCGTGCACGTGTCAGGCATAGAGAAGGGCTTAAAGTGAGTTGGTCTCCGTACCATGTTATGTGTTCCGCGCTGATCCACGCCTAACCTTTCCCTGCCTTTATGGTGGATTTCTTGATATTCGTGATGCGGTCGACAATCTGACAGATTCAAATCTGCGGCCCATTCCAACTTTGTTATCACCCTCGATGGGGGAAGGCCAGACCCTGACACCCCTGTCTACATGTACACTGACCAGCTGAGCAACTTCAGCCAGATCTGGTTGTTACAGAAGGTTCAGTGAGGGGAGTTGCTTTTTTTGCGAATGGCGAGTGTACGAATAGTTGTGTCATGGTGAAGTGTGTATAGTCAGCGTCTATGTGATTTTATTTGCCGGCCGGCTCTAGCTCTGTGAACGGACAAACAAGCAAATCTCTATCGCAAACCCATTGGAAGCACAGGCACTCGGAGACGGCCGAAATGGAACAATGAGATGTGATTTGCAGCCTCCGAGCAACGGCACGATACTAGCACTAGTGTTACCTGCCTCGGTGTATCGCCCAGGAAGTGTTGTTCTTCGGAGTCAGCGAATCACTGAATTCAAGGCAGCACAGACGGAAAGACTATCGGTGAGCTTCGCTTCTGCGGGGTCGACGATGAGATCCAAAAGCTCAATGGAGCCCTCCGGCATACAAAAAGGGGGGAAAGGAAAGATACGAGGGCGGCCTGCTCGGAGAGATTGGTTACCACTGGTTTTGCCTTGCAGACGATCCAAAACGCTCGTCCCAGTGTCATCATGTTGCATAGTTTTTTCCCTGCTCATTGGCATGCACTCGTATGCAGGTCACGGACGCTTCCGCCTCGGTCATGTTCGTCCACTTTATTTTATTTTATTTTTCGTTTTACGCCCTTCGGAGCAGTGCCTCATGGTAGGCGGCACACGCACTGGGAACCATCATAGATTCACTTACACTCGCGATGAACGTACTCACAAACTGCAACTCGCGGGTGCGAGATCTGAACTATGCCACAAGAACCAACGCGTCGTCATAGTGCGCGGGCTCCAGAGGGCCGAGGCATGGGTATTGACACCCGCGATGTGATCGGTCCGTCATTACATAACTTAGTTGGGTAGAATATGCAACTCCAACTGAGTCTGCATTGACCTTTCAGATCACGGGAACCCAACGCTTGCGTTTCGTCCGTCCATGGTGTGTAGGTCGAGTTTGTAATGGTGCTGGTCTCTCCCCCCCCCAAGTTGAGCGGTGTCGGGAGGTGACTCGGATGGGTGGACCATTCGAGGTCTGTTTGCCATCGTCGGATCAGCATTGGGCGGTTTCTACAGGTGGGTTATTAGTCCGTAGTTTATTTCTTATGGTGGGCAAGGCCATTTTGGAGGTCTATCAAGCTGGTATCAGAAACTCTACGAATTCAAGAACGTCTCCGAGGTTTTCAGTCGTATTATGTAAATGAGGAACAAGGTTGGATCCCAGGTAATCGATAACAATCGGATGTGTGAAATTGATAGTCTGGCATTAACAGTCTTGCTACCAAAGGGTCTAATGGCAGGGAAGCTCAGCCGTTCGGTGTGTACGATTTATCAATGCGCAAGAGTCCCACAGAATTGCCTAACTTGACTTGTATTGAGCCGCACTGCAAATCAGCGCCATATGTAAATGTCCGATCATCAATCAAGCCCGAGACGGTCCACCAGACCCAGCGGCCAGGGTTCGCGAGTCCACAGAACATATTAGCGCCAATGAATGTCAATCGATGCACATTTATCCACCGGCGCTACCAATTCTTTCGGCTAGTTCATCTCTCATTTCTTCAAGGGCGGTTCATGCCTTCTTTCTTCTGCTGTTTCTTTGGAACAGGCGGGGCCTTAGACTGAAAGTTAAGGCCAGAGTTCATATAGCTATTTTGATATATCATCAGCAGCTTGTTAGCACAAAAATTTGTTGTATCAATAGGCTAATGTACCTCGGTCTGCATTGATAAATCAGTTATATATCACACAATGTACAGTTGACTATCTCATAATGCATAGTGTCGGGGAGTCCCTACCGCTATGCATTACTATGATGTGATATGCATTATGGTGTTAGTTTTTTGGTGGCAGCTGCTCTTTCATCCCCATATTTTCTTATGCGTTATGAGGTATTATGCATAACCATGTTATGCATTATGAGATAGTCGACTGTACTATAGTACTGTAGTTCCTTCAATAGATTACACCATGGGCGCGATCGAATAGGTACTAGTGACATAGCCGGTACATAGCTAAATAATCATCCTAAAAACGTGTACTAAATATGTACTGAGTTTTCCAAGGCGGAATGCCTGCGGTGTTATCTGCGATGATTTTGATCGCCTATGTAATTACATCAGACCAACAACACCTGGAACAATTCCATTTTTGGATGAGTAATTACAGACATCCTATTCCTCTTATTTCACAATACTGACAAAGGCCCAACTACAATATCAGGCCATATTCTCCATCTCCAGAGAGAATCGTTTCCTCTTCCTTGTGTACTATGCCCTCCTTGTTATCGCTCTGCTGGTCATCTCTGCCATTTGGTCTGAAAGTGCCCTGTTCCGGTACAGATAAGAGACATGGCACACCTTCGCTGGTGTGACCACCCAGGCCACGGCAGACATCTTGCTCGTTTTCACATGCATTTGCAGGCTCAACCTTGCCAACGGGCCTGGCAAATTTCTGTGGGTCAAAGTCAATGGCGAAGCGCCATTAAACATGGATGATTCACATTGACTGACTCGTGCAGTGATTGTCGAACGAGTCACCGGTTTCGCATGAGACTTTTTCCAACACTATTCCGCCGATTCTTGCATAGACTTTGAACGGGGAATCATGCGCAATCTTCCTGAATCACTATCTCATGCGCTTTCTTCGGGATACCAACGCATCAGACGTTCGTAGCTTCCGTCTAATCATTTGTGTTCGCAAAATGGCTAGCATCTCGAGACGACAGAGATTAAGAGAAGACAAACTGGCCAGTATCATCGTCACCATCTCCAGGGAGAATAACGAACATGTGGCGTCCGATCCACATCTGGCGACGGTGGCACCTGCAGGAGCAAGTCCAAACAAGGACGAAAGGTTTCTGGGCGACCAATTGTTCTGTTATTGTGTGCCCGATTGGCCACACGAAATGTGATCTGCCGCACCGCAAAATAACACGGGACACGGATACGTCTCTTCTCATATCAACGCGGACACAGCTGATGATTCCCGAGAATCGGTGATATTCAACTTGGGATTTATTCTATAGCTGTGTTCCTTGACTTATTTGGCACAGTGAACTATGATGAAGTTCTGGCAGGGATGAAACGTCAGTGACTTACAGATGGCCTTGAGCTTGAGGTTTCAAGCACACCTTGTTGAAGCACCGTCAGGGCCAGCGTAGGGTGTACAGAGAGAACTGGCGATGATAACACGACGCTTTCAGTTTGTGGGAGTTATCGCTCGTACAGGTTCAAACCAGCGAGACCAGGATGACGTGGCTTCTCCTCCATAACATTAGCGGCACCCCCGCATCATGACTCGCTGCCTTCGTTATGGACAAGGACAAGGTGGCGCTTAGCCGTTTCAACACCTTTGAGTTAGTGTTACTAACCAAATCTGAACTCCTGACGACATGCGTATCCTGCACGTGGTCCTCTTGGATTGTACTCGATCGGGTTCCAAAACAGGCGGAAAATTTGCGAATGAGACGACCAACTTACGAGGTGCCTGTGTCAGTGTTACGACTGTCATTGCCATGGTCAGAATGCAGCCGCCTTGAGCTCTTTGTGTAGATCGGCACATAAACCACGAGGGTCCGCCGTCGGAGCTAGTCTGGTGACTAGACCACGGCTTGCCTCAGACGGTCTGGTCACCAGATTACGTCGGAGTCCCTTGGCAACACTTTTTGAGGTTCCCACGGTCATTCAGACCATTTTCCATGTACCAGCAAAATTAGTCTGTGAGACCAGAGTCCCTTTACACCCCCAACCATATTCCAAATCAGTCAAAGACCACGATCGCCGCCGAAAAGTGCTGCCTCAGGTGAGTCTGGGCCTGCTGAAGCTCATTGGTGGCGGTGTTCCACGGGCTGACTAGAAACAGGTGCAGACACCGACAGAATTCTTCTTGACGACCCTTTAACTTCCACTCCGAGTAATCGGTGTCTGCTGACCCACCATTGTGTCTGGGCATACGGGGAGTTCCGGAGAAGAAAGAAGCGCGGTATCTGCCAGTATACCCGATGTCAGACAGTCTCAGTCCAAGTCCCCGTTACTACTATGTCCTTCGAGTCATCCGACGTCCACGCAGCAACTCGTTGAATGGAATTTGAACATACTTTTGTGCACTGACCAGCGTCCTATTGAAAATGACAAGGTTGTCTGGTTGGCTTTGCCGGTAGCCTCACGCTCACAGCCAAGCTCACAGCCTCAGTAGTATACTGATCGATCGATCAAACTGACAAAAAAGGCCGATCCCCGAAACGGCATATCATGGTTGCAAGTTTCAGCCAAGGTCAAACTTCGAGAAACAGGATGGCTATATAGTGCCTCATCGAAGCGTCGAGTGACACCTGTGTCCCCCGCTTCTACCAGTACATTCCTCTGGTGCTTGGTAGACTTCGCACTCCTTTAGCTACGACTGGCTCGTTTTTTTTTCTTGTTCTATTGGTGTTTTTTCCATCGGAGAAACGGTGAATATGACCTTCTCTTTGTCCGCTTCCATTCCTACGGCATTGAAAGCCAGGGTAAGTCCCCCAATACGTGTCTTTAGCCTTGATCACCACCTGCGTTCACCCCGCACCGTTGCTGATACTTGCCACAGTGTGCACGAATAACAAGATCACGCACGACGGTGATCTTTTTCTTGTTCGCACTCGCAAACTACGCAGCACAAACAGCTATACACATAGGAATTTTCCTATGCTTCTCACGGAATATTACCCTCGTGGACAGGGCCATCGAGGACGCAGGGGTCCGGAGAGGATTCCCTATTTTCCGCAATGGTCTTCTGCAAATTTGTTATGGAATCCCAGGTGTAGACGGGACACAGTGTATTACGGTGCACGGCAGTCCTACGTTCCATGTACCCACTAGTGCATTGGTTCAAAGTATGCAATGCGCGGAGGGATTGACTTGGCTGGATGCATAGTACGTGCTGGAATTAGTTGTGCTCGCACAGATGCGCTGACAGAACAATATTTGATAGTCTTTGCGATGCCAGGAGCGAAGAAGTTTTCTGTCTACTTTTGGAGACCTGGTTTCTCGTGATCTCCTTCCTCGCTGTGTGTATCTAAACCTGGAGCGTAATCTAAACTGACGCCTGCCTTTTAGCTTACGAATGAGTCTACCCCGAATTTGTATGTTATTTCATCATTCCTAAACTGCATTGATGTTCACTCTATCAGGATTATCGTGCTTTTCGCCCAAGTCGTGAATTTGGGCTGGATCTCCTATCGCCTCAGTAATGATATTGCAGCAAAAAGAATCTACGATGAGATAATCATCGGTGAAACCTGTCGCGGCGTTGATCTCCTGAGGGGGTCATGGGAACAGTCCAAATTTGCTATCGTCAGTCATGTTTTGCAGTTAGTCTGGTGACCCTCACAATTTTTTTTGTGTGGCAGGCACTGTATGGTAGCATCGCAGCTGTTTCGGTGACGTCGTTTTTCGTCTACAAGTTGGTGAAGGTGTGTGAATCGCAATGAATTTCTGCGGGACAAGGTTTGAGCATCACCGCGCCATGCAGTTATACTCGAAGGGAACTCTCTCCAGTGTTGGTTCGACTCCAGTCATAGACCGGATGCTAAAGGTGCATTTAACTTGAACTCAATGACACTACTTATAATGCTAAAAACTGAGAACAGTGGAGACTCTGGATGCGGGTATTCCTCCAAATGACAGCCTTCCTTGTCTTGGCTTCTGCCGCAATGTGGTATGATAAGCGGATCTCTGGTATGGTTGCTCCGTATTCTGAAAACACCCTGTACGACGTTGGCTTTTATGTCGTGGCAATCGTAAGCATGGAAGGTGTCTTCAAAAGTAAAACAACTGACATCCGGTTCAGATTGTCTTGCCGTGGTTGGCACTGGTTAGTTTCCGGGTTTCCTGGCTCATGTTTCGTATGCTGACACAGATTTGTTCAAAACAAAAGGGCGAAAACTCCGTCTCCAAAGAGAACCGTGGTCAATTCTTTGTACATGCCGTAATGAGCGTTGTTCTGCTTCTTGTCTCTGCTCTTTGGTTTGCCAGCGCTCTCTTTCGGTATCAGTATGTGGCATGGCACTGTTTTGCCGGCGTGACCACCTCGGCGGACGTCCTTCTCATCATCACATGCGTCATTTCTGTCGTCTGCAGACTTAACTTTGGAAAAGGACTCGCACATTTCCGTGAGTGAAAGCCCCTAGCGGGCGAAACGACGTGACCTGAATCATCCATACTGATCACGACCATCATAGTGGTTGTCGAAAAATCACTTCGAGCTGCTGGTTTCACACCCGATGTATTCGAACACAATCCTGATGGCATGAAACAAGTGTCGATGTCCCATCGTCGTGACTCGTCATGCCGTTCTGATATTCCTCTTACCCACACACCCTCTAATACCTCAAAACAACTCAAACGTGCATGTTCTGTCCAGTCATCCGTTTTAGCGACATGGTTACCATCTCTGAACGGTCGAAACGAGAAGAAAGGCTCGCTGCAAGCAGAAATCCCTACTGATGTTGTTGTCATCTCGAAGGAGACCATGAAACCACGTGGACCCCCGATGCCATCCATCTCTGATGCCGATGATGATGATGAGAGCATCGAGTCACTCGCCTGAGGGTTTCCAACTTCCACCGGTTGTACCAGAGACAGACAGTCGATCGCAGGGCGACGCAACATCCAGATACTTTCGTTTTCGCATTCCTTACTGTATCCGTAAACATCAGACATTCGTGGGCGTATTTCTATACAAATGTATCATTGCAGTCGTTCGATATCGTCTTTATTTGGTGGAATGGATTATAAGTTTATACATAAACAATGCGAGGAAAACAACCTGGCGGTGCCATAGCTTACAACAGGGCTACCTGTTCCTCCAACCATGTCCACAGCTCCTCGCCGAGCTGGGGGTCTCGCGTGTCAGCGTGCGGTGTGGCGACACGTGTGAATGGAACAAGATACTACAGGATTATCTTTCACTTCGTAGCTCGAGGACCGACGAGGGAAACCGACTTACCTGTCCGCCGAGCTCTGCGGCTTCGTGAGCAAGGCCAGCATATAGCTGAGTGAGGGCACCGTGCGAAACATCCCATAGCATCCATGTCTGAAGAGGAAACTTAAATCCAATAGGGAAAAGCACAATGTGGAGCGTGAATGTACATACGGCGATTCGTCGCGAACATGAGTAGAATGGGTAATGACGTGACAACTCGGTATCAATCATGCCTTGTAGACGGAAAAGACCGATGAAATGTGCGCCGGGAGTTTCAACGTCAAGGAAACACGCACCGGGATGGAGCGAAATTGAGACGATGCCTTGGTCACGATACCTTCTGTGAAGCTCATTCGAGAAGACGATGTTTCCCTGCGCGTGATATTAGATATGCGTGAGTCACGTTGGCGTACAGAGGCTCACTCACCTTCTTGCTCTGTCCATATAGCCTGAATGGGATGTCGGCCCTCCTCTTTGGGCCGTCTTTGAAGGTATCAAACTTAAGGTCACCAAACCAGTGCCCTGTTGACGACGTGTTCACGACACGAACAGTTCCCTCAGGGGAGGATCCAGCAGTGGAAATGAGAGTCGGTAACAGCAATTTCGTGAGGTAGAAATGCCCGAGAACATTTGTTCCAAACTGTAAGTCGTATCCATCGGCTGTGACCATATCCAAGGGTGGTTGCAAAACACCACTGTCGCACATTGAGATCAGTTTTGCTACGAACGAAACGAATCGGAAAGGGCCCAACGCACGCGTTGTTGAAGAGAATATGAAGCTGTCCTTCCTGTCTTTAAGAAAAATAAACAAGCGTCCAAGGTTCCTGAAGAGTCGTGAACATGTCCATTACCTCAAGAACTCCTCCACAGACAGCTTGATGGATCTCAAATTTGCCAAGTCAAGATTAAGGAGATGAGCATCTCTCCCGGTAAGATTCTTTAATTGTTGTAAAGTCGGCTCGCCCTTGGTCACGTCGCGACAGGCAATCCAAACCTTGGCGTTCTTGGTGAGCAAGACCTGCAGGATGAATTATCGGGAGTGAACGTATAATAAGGCGTAGTGACCAACTCTGGCGGTCTCTTTACCGATCCCAGCATTTGCTCCGGTAACGAGTGCAACCTTGCCCGATAGGTCTGGCAGAGACTCTGCCGTGAAATGAGGAGCAGGCGGAAATAGCTCCACGAAGAGCGAATGAACTAGGCCCATATCCGTGGTGACTGAGCACGTTATTGAGCACACGCAACCTGTGATACTGACGGCGAGTTCAAGTCTTCAGACGAGCGTGGGGATTTCTGTCCCGTCAAGTGAAGTTGCAGACAATGTCCTGGATCCCCAACAACAGTAACCACCAGATAATTCTGTTCAGACAAGCCAAGGAATCATGCAAAAACATCGTCGGAAACGTTGCGTTGTTTATACAACTCAACAGATGGCATCAGCTCGTTCAACATGCTCTCGTTCCCTCTAATCTCGGCCCTCTCCATTTCCCACGCCACCACTGGCGCGCAGGTCGACCACGCCTTGCAGCTCTACCCACCCTCAGATAGTTTCATAGCCATGCGCATCCGTCACGTATATATCTTACATACTCCCACATGACTTCCTCACCCGATCACTCATAGCTACTTTTCGGATGAACGGTTACATAAACACAGCCGATTGCCGCAGGTGAAGCCCATCAACCACAATCTTAAGTGGGGCGCGGCTACCACCACAGTCAGATTCATCGTGCAAGGACTCAGCCGTGCACAACGTCGATCAAGATGGGCCTGCGTGCGGGAAAGTGGTTGCTTGCGGTCCGGTCCCAGCAATTTTGCTTCGTCCTTCGAAACAAGACCGCTTCGTTGACAACAACACGCAATTTACCATCATTTTCGAATGTCGAAAGCGTCAGTGCCCAGCTAACAGAGGTCGAAGCAACATCCGAAACGCAAGATGTTAAAGCCATGGACGTATTACTGAAAGCAGTCCGTAAGTCGCCCGTCGTCGGAGTCTCCTCGAGCTCACTCCTCTCATGGCAGGAGCGAGGTCGAACCCAGCTTACTGCAAGTATGGATTGTACCCTCATTGGGATACCAGATCTCGAACTAAGTCCCTTGTAGTGTCGTGCCACTAAGGAAGAGTATGCCCTGGTCGGACACCCTCCTAAACTCGTCCACTCCTCCAGTAACCATCGACTATGCGACTCCAATACCGTCTCAGGAATCGCTGTCTCCACGTTACATGCACGATACATACACTCAAATCATTCTTCCTTTCAAATCATCCCCCGAACTTTTCGAGCAATATACCAATGCACACGGTACCCTTCGAACCGGTATGCTGATGGAACATTTGGATTCTTTGGCCGGATCGATAGCGTACAAGCATATGCTCGGACCCGACGTGGAGACTCTCGGTCGTATATCCGAGAGAGGTTTCTACATCGTTACCGCATCTGTGAATCGGTATGTATCTCCCTGTCTTCGCAGTCATGAAATCACGATATGATACATTACAGGTTGGATATGCTGTCCTCACTTTACCCTGTACGAGACATTCGTTTGAGCGGGCAGGTCGTTTATACCGGACAAAGCTCGATGGAGGTCGCTGTTAAGATAGAGGCACTTTCCCCAGATGGCGAAGAAGAAACTCTGATGCTTGGTATGTACGTAAAGTGATAAAGACTCGTTCTGACCTGTTCTTTAGGTCGCTTTTCGATGGTCTGCCGAGACTCTAGCTCTCATAAAGCACGCCCTGTCAATCCTCTGACGATTATTACCCCAGAGGAACAAGCCCTATACGCCATGGGAAAGAGTCAGACTCCCATTTCCCCATTAAGCCACCTGTACACTAACCTGATTCACGCAAGACGCCCAGAACCGAAGAAAATCTCTCGCTTTGCAGTCGCTTTCGCGCGTCCCACCGACCTCAGAGGAAGTTGCGGAGCTCCATCAGACATTTCTAAAGTACGGCCATGACGATGCAACTCGCCTGCAAAGCAACAAAATGTGGATGGGGGACACTAAACTGGAGAAAACCATGCTCATGTTTCCGCAAGAGCGCAAGTGAGGTAGAGTTGTATTGTGGCATGGATCCCTAACTGAATGCATACAAGTGTCCATCAAAAGGTTTTTGGAGGTATCGCTTCTCCTCATTCTTCCACCACATCATTGATTATCCTAAAATAAGGTTACCTGATGCGTCTTGCTTACGAAGTGAATCGACCTCAGCTCTTCACTGATGTATGTGACTGACATGAATATAGTTGGGTTTCGCGAACTCGTGTCTATTCACAAGGTCGCATGTGTCGTTTCTCTCGTTAGATAACATAGCTTTTCGAAAGCCGGTCAACATCGGTTCTATTCTCCGGTTAGACTCGCAAATCTTGAATACCGGTCACTTCAACGAACACCCTGTGGTTGTAAGGGCTATTTTCCGCGTGTTGTTTGTGGTATTATCTTGAAGCCACGTGTATAGCACGTTCGGGTTAGGGCAAATGTTGTCGATGTCAAGACTGGCCGGGAAGAAACCACGAATGACTTTAGGTTCACCTGGGCTAGTGATGAATGTGACGAAGTACCAAGGATCATTCCAAAAACTTATCAAGGTATGAATGTCTCGATCCGACTTGGTATCTCTCCTGACGTTCCTCTCTGTTTTCTGACATGCATAGAGGCGATGCTTTGGCTGGAGGGAAAGAGGGCACTCGAAATGGGTCGGCAAATTCGATCAAGATGGCGTTCGGGACAGTGAAATGGTAGCTCGCGACGTACAGTCCGATTACTCCGGCGAGGCGTGTAGCGATACCATCAGACAAAGAGTGCTACAAATTTTCGGGGATAACCTTCTTTTCCATACCTGGCACGGTATGGATTTCTGACTGAATGTCTCAGCTACCTGATCACGTTTTCCTGAAGTTACTTGGAGACTGAGTCGGTCGAAATAACGGGTCTTGGACCTGTTTCCACCAGCCGGCTCAGGCGAACTCTCACATAATTGTAGTTCAATAATACAAATAATCAAATGTGAACCTGAACGATATTGAACTGGATGAACCTCTGCCAGATCACAGAACGACACTCGATGAATTTGTACGTGCATGAGTTTATTTGAATTCCCCGCATTTAGATCAGCTCAATGTCGGATTTCTCGCCCATGATGTATTTTTATAACGCATACGGACAGACACTGAAAATCTGTCCGTGGTGCTGAGTTGTGGATGGCATTAATGACGAAATGAGCGAACCATCTTGAAAGTGTTTGTAACTTAGAGCGCAATACAGACCGACCGACAACTTGGCAGCTCGGCGGCTGTACTTGAAGTGTCGCCGCGAGCTGCGAACAATGTTGAAGGGACAACGATTTACACAGATATCACTTCGAAATCCTTTCTTATTTGAAAGTCGAGTCATTATGCTTCAAGTTGCTGGCCACCATCATCATCGGGACCACTGCTGCCGATCATCGCGCGCCGTCCTGCGGGGCCTGAGTACACTCTTTGATCGGCGAGTACTCAAAGGTGTTACCAAAGCGACCGCGCCAGTCCGCGTTCCCAGCCTCTTCCACTGAGTGACAGCGCTAATTTTTGAAAGCTGTGAGCATACCAACCTCCAACCCGTTACCCGAGGGACCTAGCCAGTGGTCTAGCAGTGGATCAAACGAAGACAACTGGGCGCCATACTATGCAAGTAGGAGAGAACTGAAATCCAACTTTCGACCAGAACTCACGGGCACGCAAGCACAATGCCACTATCGTTCGTTCGTTCCTTGAAAGTCTCCGGCATAGATCCACTTCAGGCTGCCATATCTGCGACTGCCTTAGCCAAGGATCTCCTTACGACACTTCAGTTTCCCCCCGCAATAGCTGCCGTTTCAGTCGTGCTTCTGATTCTAGAAACCGTCCAAGTTAGTGTGATGTCCAATGTCTTCCGTGGTAGGAACGCGTCCTGAAACCACATTCAACTACGGCCAGAATATACAGGCGAATAAGGTTGGTTGTATTGCCTTAGCCCGGCGGGCGGCGGAAATATTGGTAGATATAAACCGTCAAATGCGGGGAAGGTGGGAGTCTGCACCTGAATCCCTGGTGCAAAATCTGCAGAGGTTTGAACAGTAAGGACTTTCTCCTATCAACATTCTGGCTATCATTGAGACAAATGGTACCTCCCAGGACCTTGAAATGTATCCACGAGTTCATGAAGAAGCTTGCTGATTCGAAATGGACTGACCGACTTCTCCGAAAGAACTCGATCGAAGACGCGCTCGCTGGGTACACCAGGTTGATGGACGAAGCTGCACAGTCCTTCCAGGTTGGTTTGGTATATTTTTGAGTTGATCTTGTTTTGATTGTTGTGCTACAGCTTGCTACTCTCATTGACTTGCATTACGCCGTTGGCACGTTGTCTCGAATGAACACTGAAAATATTGAAAGACGAACCACGACACAACTACGCATTGAGGCACCACCACCTTACAAGAAGAATAAAACGAAGGAACTGAGCCTGCAATCCTACGAGACGGCAGAAACAAGCATAACTACAATCGTTGATCTGCCCAAACTAACGGGTTCGCCAACGGAGATGTCATTTACTTCGAAATCTGAGGAACCAATTACTGAAATCGCAACAAAGGGCGTCCAAGATTCTTTGAATGATCAATATTTGCCTGAAGAGCTATCCTCGCTGACATTGGAAAGCGATCATGGGGTACTGTTCAAAGATCTTTGTGGATTATATTACCTTACAATTTTCTCAAGTTCCGACGATACCATCAGTCTGAGGTCACGCTGCGGGGTCGATCATATATCAAGGAAGGCTGGTGGGCAGGAGCGATGGAAGTGCAAGTACAGGGACAATCTGCCCTCATCAAGAGATATGATGATCCAAAGGCACAAGCAACTAGGGTAAGCCGCTATTAACCGCTTTCGTTAAATACCAAGACTTACTGTTTTGCAGCAATGGTTGAGAGATATCAAGATGCTTCAAAACTTGTAGTGAGTTCTAGATATCAGTACTTGCTGCTTGTACGAATGTGGCTTAATCAGTGCAGCCACCCAAATTTACCTCAGATGTTGGGCTTTTCAGACGACGATACCCCAACTCCATTCATACTGTTGTCGAATGGTAAGTGTATTCCCACAATTCAAGTCGGGACATTCAACAGAACACCGGGTCAACATCAGTCAAAACAAAGTCCCCTGAGGCGGTTGTACGAGATACACTTCGGACTGCGAGCCTTGCAACCTGCATGGAGCTCATGCTTCGGTTTGTATGCATAATTCCCTGTTGCGTGAACACGTCGCTTAGATATTATCCAAGTATCGCGATCTTTCTGTTAGGCCTTCTGCCCTAACCTTCTGTCACCTTTCACTAAGGAATACCGTTAGGATACGGCGCTGTATATCCAAAGGCAGCTGAATCTCGCGGATAGCCAAGTGCAGGATTTTTTCGAGGTAGCTCAACATACCCCTCCGGTTTTGACTCTGTCCGGGACTGACGTTTTCAGGCTGCGGGGTTTCGTGTGGATTCCCACAAAACTCTTGTCGTGGGCTTGCCCCCGCCACGAGAAGGGAAGTGGTATTCTGCACGCAACTATGGCTTAGCACATACCCTACTCGATGCATGTCTGAAGGTACACTTGGATTTCCCTTCTTATGGCAACTACTTAACACACCCCCTAGACGCTACCAAACAGAGGTCGAGTCACCTATTCGTATGATCAGTGCGATGAGGAAGGTCAGTTATCAAGTATAACCCTTGGTGTCATCACCGACACGAAACAGTGACAGAGGAGATGCAAAAGAAAATCAATCACCTTGTAACGCTTGCACGATCTCTGCTGCCTGGTGGCAGCGAACGACCTGAACTTCCGTCAAAACTTCAGGAGCTCATCGAGGACAATGACATCAATGCGCCCTGCTTGACGCTGCGGCAAGTTCGTGATTTGACATTCCGTGCGGGTGCCCATGAACATTCTTGGTACGAACGAAACGTACCTGCTTGTAAGTTCTCCGTGGGTGACTTGGGGTATATTCCTCGAGGTCATGATTGGAATTCGTTTGTCCGCTTGGGCAATGTCATCGAGGATGACATTGGGGCGCTCGCACTGTCTTTCAAGGCTAGTGGGGAACATTGGTGTTGGGAAAACGTGCCAATTCGTCGGGAACCATTGCAGTCATTTGAAATGCCGATGAATATATCAGGGTGCGTACTACATCCCCACGCGCCACGATGCATATTAACATCGAATTAGCTGGCCAGTCGCAGTGCCACCATACAAACAAATCGAAATTGTCGTCATTCACGAGGCATTCACTTCCTGTGTAAAAGATGCCTGGGAGTACCTACTGCTACATGGAGAAAAGATCGCCCAGAATGCGAGAATTAGACCCGAAGACATTGTCCTTGGTGGGACCAATTCGCATTCCGCTATAAGTCAGAGTTTGTTGATTCATTCTAGTGACGCACTCCGGGACACACCAGGATTTCTACATTAGAGACTTTCGTCCTCAGCCGTTGGGGATGAACCAATACATGAAGGTGACCCACCCACAGTTGGGTGACAACCCATTTCACCGGCAGCAAGTGCAAGGGTTCCATCAGGGGTTTCAAATTGGCTTGTCCAATCACCCTCACTTTAATCAATCCGTGATGCCATCTATTGTCTACCTTTTCACATCGTTCTCACCAACGCACGAACCTTACTGGTCATCTTCACCGATATGCCCTCTGCCAGAGAATGAACGCCCGCCACTTGAGCGGCACTTCACGTACAAAATAGGATAGTAGGTGTCGCGCTTTTTAAGATTGCGTGTGCTGACTTGCAATATTTGTAATGCATCACAAGCAAAACCGGATTTCTGAACTATGTTCAGCTACATGCCGAAGACTTTGAATATTCGAGTCATCCATGATATAAATCTACAGAGCGTGTATGAAGATGGAGGATATCATATCAATACTCCGATGCAATGATATTATGTTGTAACAATTCAAATCGTGTGGCAAGGCGTCGGAGGTGATCATTACCACGGACAGAGTCAGTTCAGACCTATGGTAGACTGTTGGCTGCGAGAATCTCATACCTCTTGTCGAGACCATCGTCGCGAGCCTGCGGAAGCCACCGCTCAATCTCGATTCAGTATGTCAGAACAAAGTTACACGCGATTACATGCGACGAAGCTAGTCTCCCTCAGGCAGACCCAACAGCGGGACGAAAATATCCGTTCAACACACAGGAGGACTGAACGGATCTCCAGTTTAATACATGTCGATGGCTGTCAGCCATTTCACCTACCGAGCACGAATGGCAAGCCCACTGTAATCGCTGTTTCATCCACGACGGGAACAGGATTAATGGTTCAATCAATGCACGACTTGATCAAAAAATGTGGTGGTATGCGAGGACTAGCTCGATTTTTTCCAGTACTTCTTAATCGTTATGCTAGTTATGATTGGCAAGTGCTGCTGGAGGACTGAGAATAGCGGACCATCGCACGCTCTTGGACTGCATGGTTGGTCGTAGATGTCTGCGAGTCATAGTATGACCACAGGAACCTGGACCCATTCCCGAAAGTTCTTGTTCATTGATGATTACAGCAGTCTTTCTATCCGACAGCACCAGGTGTCACCACAACCTACCGCCTCACATGAAATGAGCAAGTCAATATTATATTAAAGCTCGTACGAGCATAAAGAGCATGAGATGCTCAAGTCACGAAGTGGCCAACAGCGGAGACAGACTGTATCACCCTTCGCAGAATTAATTATCCGGTCTTCGAAGGAATCGGTAAATCAGCAAAGTCAGCGATCCTGAAAGCGGGAAAGGAAAAATCATTCATTCACCAATAAGAAATTAACCTGC
>JBBPTO010001352.1:0-16396 GCA_038094155.1 Pulveroboletus cf. aberrans
TGACACAAGTGTGATCTGATATTTCTCTTTTTTCTTTCTGTCAGATTCTGTGTGCTATGGAGGGGCAGGAAGGCCCAGACTCAGTTGACACACAGATGGTAGGACAACTGAGGGAGTGAGATGAGAAAATTGGACTAAAATAGTGACGGAGATTGAGCATATAAACTCCAATGTAACTCCGATATCATGTCCGAAATAGGAAATATAAGGTCCGAAGAAGAAAGAGGACCTTACCGAGTGAAAACACCAACTCCGAGATGTTCTGGAGTGGAGATAGTGGCATTGGCGCACATCGACCTCGGAGGAGGCCGGAGGTCGGAGGAGGTACATTTTGACACTTTCCACTCCAATGAGCCAATCACTCAGCATGAGATTCTTCCGTGCTGGCTGAGTTAGCGCCTGTGTTACCATTCAGGGTGCACCAATGACCTTCAGCTTCTTCGGCTGTCAGTTGTATGGAGGTGTGCCACATGGTTTACACTTTTCGGCAGGCATTGTGGGGAGGGGGTGGCTGCCAGCAAGCAACTCGACTGCCAGTTACTGATGCAGCAAGGGTTTTTAACGTTGTGTGAGCGCCTGCCAGTGTACAACTCCAGACGGCTATTCTTTGTAACTGGTACTCAAAATTCCGGCTCGGTCATGCTCTCAGGAGCCCCGGCATAGTGCATAATTGCCTGCCGGAGGCAATGCACTATGCATTATGCATTACCTCTCCATTTCACACTATCCCGCAATGGGATTCACAAAATCCTATGAAGTATGAGATAATCTACCGTATATCTGCTGTGCACGTGAGGGAGGCTACGTGTGAAATCCTGCACACATGAGCTGGTTATGGGGGATCAATGTCGCTCAATTTCACTTGCACGGTTATCACTCACTTCCCTGCAGCACTGGCGATAAGGAAGCCGAGGCTCCAGGCACCGCAAGAGCTCATCCGCAGGTCCGCAGCCAGCGATCTTCTGCATGCACTGCCGTTGGCTGGAATATACCAAGTCATGAAGGACGGGCGATTCTCACCGTCGGATTTAAGTAGGGCCAATATTCAGGGCAACACGAGGGGACTGAGCCGGGAAATTCCGTGCAATTCACTGCAGCCGGCGCAACCTGGGGAGGCTCCGAAGGGGAGGTGCTTGGGAACGGAATATTACGTGTTTGACGATAGCGTAGGCAGTCTACCTTATGCAAGGAGACCTGACGATGAGGGGTCAGAAATGTCGATCTATTCCGATTGCGAAGTTATCACTCACTGCCTTGCAGCAATATTCGTAGGGAAACAGGTCCTCCCGGCAAACTATTGGCGGGTGTGTATTTGTCCCAGGGACCACGTGACGACACATCCGGACAGCCTACATGTACTACCGTTGGAATGGAATACACTAAGGACGGGCGAATCTCACAAAGGATGGATCGTATGTTAGAGACCGGCGCGAACGGCGACAACACATGAGCATTGAGTAGGTGTAGTAGCCCTGGCAAGACCCCGAACGATCTACGAGTTGACTAGCGGTAACGACTGCACCAATGGCAGCGATGGGGAAAAGAGGAGAAAGACAGAGGTACATGTTTTGTGCGGTGTGGTGGATCCACGAGTCGAGGAGAGGATTAAATCCTGCCAGCAAGCAGCATCAACTGCCTGTATAAAACGCAATGTAAGTTATTGCCGCCGTCGGAGACGGAAGGTTCCGAGTGGTAATACTACGGGAATGGCGGTGTACACCCACCCATCCCCTGTAACGAAGAGTGGAGGACGGGTGTGTCATCAGACCACTATCATCTGGGCTATATTGAACAAAAGAAGACTTGAATTTCTCTAGTTGGGAATGACCGCTTGAGTTATGGATATCCGTATCCACGACATGAAACTCTCGGCGTGATACCAGCGTTTGAAGTCGGATGGGGTGAGGTGTTTATTGTCCTCTTCAAGAAGGTTTGTCAGTGGGAAAAACGCGTGAAAAAACGCACTTCATCTGCGGCCAGCTGTATCTCAACCCCATAGTATGCCAAACTCGATCGGAGCGATGCCGTGGAACAACCGTGGCTGTTGATCTTGTTGATGGACCCTCAGCCGACAGGACTGCAGGGACTGGCAGGACTCTCAGGCAACAACAGAACCACACTGGTGCAGATATAGGCATTCTATCATGCAACCAGTGTTGCAAACTTGAAGTGTTTCAGTAATTTATGAATAGCACATCAACGACTCAATATCTGTTTTCGGCACAGTACAAATAGAGGTGGAAATGTCTCAGTCACTTGGGCTGTGGCAGCTTTATTTTGAGAATGTTTCGTCAGGAGAACGAGCAGCGTCAACATTTCACTGTCGGCAACGGATGTTGCACTACCTCGCAACAGTCTGCCACAAATGGCAGAGTTAGTGTCCTAACCTTTCGTTTTTAGATGGTTTTGACTGGCAATACACATACCAAAATGTCTCGTGCCATTTTCTTTCTTTAAATTCCATTACAGTGCTCTACCCCATGTAATGGTTGTATCACAATCATCAGTAATTTTACACATGTCTAAATCTGTCTTATTTGACTTGTTTTGTATATGCAATATTTCAACCTGACACAGAGGCTGAACGTGACCCTCTGATTTGTCAAAAAGTAGTTTATATGAGTCTTCTAATATTTTGGAGTGTACAATGATCACACTGAACATCTTTTGCAATTTGATAAGTAGGAAAAGATCATATGTATAAGATGCCACAAGCTGGATTTAGACATGTGTAATTTTACTGATGATTCCATGCCAGTCATGCCAAAGTCTTATCAGTTTCAGAAAAATCCCAGCACCATGAGCCACCATTGTATGTAATTGTAATCTGGTATTTTGACCTACTGCATGGTAATGTGTTGTCATAGGGGTGGTTTTGCATTTTGAAGCATTGCCATTGGCAGGCTGTGCCTTCATAGATCAGGTTGTAATGTGTTATCATACATGTAGTTGTCAAATCAATGCAAGGAGTTACAAAATAACATCAAAATCCATTTCAGTCTGATAAGTTTATTATGCAGTTTGCACTTAGGTCCTCCCATGGTCCAGCAGAGATTAAAAATTTTCTGCTGTGGGCAGGTTTGTTGGTTTTGTTCACACACATCTGTCAAAATATATAACTCCTCCAAGGTCCTCCAACTTACTCCGGACCTGTTCTGCTCAACTCCAAAGCTTTTGCCCGCCAAGTACAACTCCTGACTCCAGAGTTATTCAGAGTTGACTTGATATTCAGTAACGTCTCTTTTCTCTGTCAGACCTCTTCTTTTCTATTACGGACATTACATCGGAGTTATGTCGGAGTTCATGCGCTCTGATTTCCATCAGTATTTTAGACAGTCCGCTTTGTCATCCCTTCCTCAGTTGTTCCACTACCACTGTGCAACTGAGGTTAGTCTTTTTAGCTATATCTAGCTTTCCTTTTTACTTATGTTTGTAGTCTGGGTATCTCTACCCCTCCATAGCACACAGAATTTGACACTAGTTCACTTATGGGTTCAGGAATAACAAATGAGGCCACGTTATAATGTTGATTCAAACAATGCCTCATTACAATGCTTACTACTTGACTCTGGGTACTACGGGTTGGCATATGCCCCTGGATCTAGATGAACCAGGTCAAATTGAGACATACTATCCAATTTGATCCAAACAGGAACTTGTGCTGTTCACATCAAGAATGTGCCCAATGCTCATATCACCATGTCATTTGTCTCGGTGCTTCCGGATGTAATTTCTCGCGTAAATGAATACTAATATGATAACAAGGATCGCTGCGGTGAGATGAAACGTGTCGTCCGACATCGTTGCTTAGGCTGTTTCGACGCTGTCCTTCCTACCTGAAGGATGTGGCGAGAGAAGACCAGGCCATTGTTTGCTACATGTCATGTCTCAGTTGAGTATATGATCCTGCGTTAGAGTTACTCTTGCTCTCACGTTATGTACACAGTACATCGACCTGCACCGTGTTCAAATCAGACAACAGGAAAAGCAACGAAATGTATCATGCAGTGAGACATTCAAAGCGAAACATAAATCAGCGATAACGATACTTTACAGAGATGCGAGTGAGCCGGGGAGTTGCTCCTAGATAGTTTGGGCCAGTACCCCGCTCTGTACCCTTTTCGCAAAACGGTCGGTGTCATTCCCTGAGCGCCGGCGCTTC
This sequence comes from Pulveroboletus cf. aberrans, assembly GCA_038094155.1. Taxonomy (NCBI): domain Eukaryota; kingdom Fungi; phylum Basidiomycota; class Agaricomycetes; order Boletales; family Boletaceae; genus Pulveroboletus; species Pulveroboletus cf. aberrans. Next base: position 4,163 of record JBBPTO010001352.1, read on the forward strand.
CGCGGACTAATGGATTGCGGAATGATGAAATACTGCTCGATCGGGGGTCTCTTGGGCTTTGGAAGGCTGGGATGGGTAGAGAAGGCACCAGTCGTGGGACTGGTTGGGTTGGAATGCACGAGAGACTCCATCGTCATGGCTGGTGTGGCGGGATCTTTGGACCTCTTTTTGTACTAGATGGTATACGTGAGGTGTCAAACTTGCATCAAAATCACCCTACTCACGGTTTCAAGTTCCGGTTTACCCCGCCATTTCGCGACAGCCTCACAGAAACGGACGGTGGCTCGTTCCACAGGTTCGGCGGGATAATGCCATGCCAGATCTTCCATGTGTGTCGACAGATCGGGGGTCAGCGACGGAATGGCGTAGAACTAGATTTCAAGCTATAATTCTGACTGAAAAGACGGTTTCCAAGATGGAGACGCTCACCCTTCGCAGTCGTTCCTTCATTTCGGCCCCGAATTCAGCCTCTGCATTTTCCCAACGCGGGGGTGAGCCATTGGCGATGGCATTCAGTGATGGGAACATGATTTGTGCTGCCTCTTTTAACGTAGGCAAATCGTCGGGATCAAACCATTCAAATATCGAATCAGCCTCATCTTCGTCGCTGTGGGATGAATCGTCGGATATCCCGAGTCCGACTGAAAGTAGGCAGGCAACGGCGTCTGGTCCCCTCCAACCACCAGTAAGGTACCCCTCTAGGGTGGCTCGAGTGAGAAGTCCCGCGAACAGCATGTACCACTCTCTGGACGGCCGTAGCGGGCTCGCTTCGCTTTCTGATAGTGCTTTGCGACCTTGTATCGGAGACTGCGATGAAACCGGGGACCCAGAAGACATCCGCCTAGACCCTTCTTCCTGAAGTTCGCGCTCGTATTCGTCGTCCTTGAGTTCCTCGCCCAGTTCCATCGCGACGAGTGCCGACAGGCGCAGGAACCGAGGAATCAGTTCTGAGAGGCGGGTATTTCCGGCGCCCGAACCTGCATATCCCGCGTCTTCTACATCGTGATGAAACCACTTGGACTTTCTGCGCAACACGCTACCGTTGATCCCGGGATGAGCGAGCCCTGAACCGATGCCACTGCCGTCCTGCCAACCAGTGTTTCCACCGCCACTTCCGCCCATGCTCTTGCCCGAGCCAATTTGGGGGGGACGTGATGTTGTTTCACCTCCCCAGGCACCATGTCTTCCTTTTGCTGTACCGCCTGGGGTTTTGAAGGGCTGTCTTGCTTCAACACAGATCTCACAACCGGTGTGCAGATGTCTCGGACAACGTAACGCAGGAGGAGAGTTGGCTGTTGATGGATCTGCGCCATCCATGTACAAAGAACGAATTCTGTCGTTCCAGATTGCCTGAGTTCCTGGCTGCTGTGAAAATGGTCATTCTTCTTGTATGAGTGTAAGGCAAACACAGACATACGAGGATCCGCTGCCCTTGCATACCGGAGACAGACACTGTGGCAGAATATGTGAATGGTTGTGGTCCTGGCGCATCAGATATGGATGCAAGTAGGACAAGTGATGGGGGGAGCAGGCCGATGACTCCTGCGGATGACTGACTCGTGGAAGTGGAAGGGTGAGAGGATCGACCTTGGAGTTCGGGGGAGTCATTCGAGGACAGAGATTCTGCAGATTCCTTTTCCGAAAGAGAGTTGGAAACGACGATCGGGGGTGGGTGATGGTGGTGGCGATAAGGCGCTATTGGGGCTTGACGTGCGAACAAATCATTGATGACCGTGCCAAGAGCGAGACGGAGACGGACTCCGTTCGGCAACGTGTGCGGATGTGACGCTTTTGGTGGATTCAGCGTCTGGGAACTGCGGTGCCTGGGAGAACAGGGAGGAGACTGCGGTTCCTCTTCGATGGGAGGAACAAGTTGTAGTGGTGGTGGTTGTTCGAGCATGGCCGTGACGACCTTCTCAAGGGCGATAGCACGCAGTCTGAGGCTCCTCGCGAAAGCAAAGTCCTGCTTCTGCATTCTGGACTCGTCGTCGATGTGGGTGTCTCCATGGCCTGCCCCTCTTGCCTTGAGATTGTCGACGTCCTCGCCATCGCTTGAGACCTCGTCTTCTTCGTCGTACTGCTCCGGTCGTTCGCGGAAACGGAAATTGGGGGAGGAGGAGCCTCCAGAGCGGTCTGTCATGCCGAGTTCCGCGCGTGCTTGGGCGAACCTGGTGCGAGCGTGTACCCAGAGCATGTGGTCGATAATGAGGGTCCTGGTGGACTTTTCGCGGGGGGGAATGGAATGGAGGTGGTGTGCATGTTTGTGCGCTGGCGCCTTGAACGAGCTCGCTGGCGTGGACGGGGACAAGCGTGGCTGTGGAGGGCCGCGGGGTACTGTCGAGGGAAAGACGGAAAAGGTTGGAAAGACAGGGATGGGCGCGCTCTGGTGGATATCGGAGGAGTAGGACATGACGCGTGAACTAACTTGGACCAGCCCTTCCGGTTTATCTTCGTACGTCACCTGCCACCAAATTTGGACTCTCCGCACACTTGAGATGGCAGCAGTCACCTGGTGATGGCCGATCATGTGTGTCCTCGGATCCCATTAATCATTTCAATCTACTAGCAATGGTCGTTGCGAAGGCTGCCTCATCAAATGTCACACATCTGAAGAGTAAATTTGTCGGAAAAAGTAAAAACAATCCCTTCCCACTGGAACCCCATTGCAGTCAACACATCAGTGACTCCTCCTAGCTATCTAACAATACTATTGATCCGATTCATCACAAAATGTGTATTAGATGAACTATGTGACATCACGACGATTCCATCAATAAATCTTGTCGTCCCATACATGCATGGATATGCTTACTGATTGGAATTAACCTCAGGGAGAGGCATTCTGCATGCCAGTGTCTTACTTGATCAGCCTGGCACCATGTTGTGTTTTTTAATTATGGAGAGGGTTTGATCCTGTCCCAGCACAGTGAGTCTGAGGACACTGGGCCGCTGAGGCAGCGACTTGAAGCGCCTGTGCAGAGAAAAGGGCGAGAATAGAGAAAAACAAGATGGCAAAACACATGTTCACCACTAGGAAGCAGGCTTATGTGCAAGTAATGAGTTCGGAAGTAATTTTGCTGTGATCCAGCCTTTTTATACCTCCAGAGTGACCAAGAGACAGTGCAGGAAGTCGTTTCCCTGGACTGATGTGAGCTTGAGATCGCCAAGCTCTTGTTTCATTTTCATTGCGGTGGGGACCAGCTTCAACTTGCACATGCTGTAGTAGGAAGAATCATATGACGCCGCACCGGACATTACCGTTTTTATATCATACGTTTTACCGTATCATGTGTGTCCAACAGAGGAGATTTTTGCTTATATAAGCATCACGCTTTGTGGGTGGGCTTTGCCCACCCCACCGAGATGAAAATGTGTGTCACCCAGATCACGTTAAATTGATGCTCCCCGCCGCAATAGATTCGAATATTAACATATGGCCTAATCTCGACAGCACGCTTAGACGACTCCTATGACTCCAAGTTGGATACACTATCCACGGCTCGCAATGACGATCCGATCTCATGTCCACATGCCAGTCCCTTCTAGGGAGGTTGTAGCACAGTCACTGTGCATGAACACGCAAGTAAGCACGTCCTAAGTTTGCACTGGTTAGTTACTCACAGTTTGCAAAGTCAGACGAGCAGGAGGAACCTACTGGTAGGGTTTTCACACTGTACAGAGTTCTTGCTCGACGACTTCTTGTCCTCATTGCTGCTCTGCCAGTTGACCCGATGATTTCTTTCCGCCAGAATCTAGTACCAGTGGCTGAGTCCGAGTCATCCACATCGCTATCGCATGCATTTGCAAATTGAGGTTAAACCCACACCTGTGTGAGTTAAACCACTCATTTTTTTCAAATTACTGTCACTATTAATGTCGTTGCTACTTGTCATCGCCGCACAGAGTACGGCTAGCTGCGCCTATACACCACATATCCAAGCGAATTTAAACTCGTACGCCAGGCAAGCACACCCTGATATCAAACGGTAAGACATACCTATCCAACTTGAACGTCTCGATCACAGTTAACTCCATTCTGAGTGGTAATGACACATCTGTGGATTGTCCTGACCTTAGAATTGCTTGTGATGGCGGTGGATGCGAGCTATCGTGTTCGGTGCCGACTTGCTGATTGTCCTTGACAGCCGAAATCAGACTTGGGTTGGTCTCGTGACGGGCGGTTTGTTACAAGCAGCCAGTCACATCACTGGTCTATCAAGTGGCTCCAATCTATTGTCCAAACGGTATCTCTTACCATAGACCATGGTGCCAACCATTCCGAGCCCACCCATGTCACCAACAAATACCCTATCTGAACAACTTCTCATAGAGGAGATCAGTTGTAAATACAGCACGGGTTACCCAGTTTCGTTCAATGGTGTCACCTTACGTGATAATGGTCAACACTTTATTAGTGGCACCACCGCAGAGAACCTTAACGACGCGACCCTCGTTCCAAGGTGCGGGACATACCTAGTCCGGAATAACCAGCTTCTAGGTGTTCTTCACTTTGTTCACAGTTATTGGGTGACTAATTGGTCCCAGCCGGTCGAACGTTGTTCGTAGTGCCAGCAACCTTTCCTCATCCTGGTTGCAACATTGGTTTCCCCGAACGCGAAATTTTTTACCGTGATTCCGAAGTCAAGCTTCGTCATTCCCACGTTAAGCCCTATCATAGGGCCCAACGATTGTAAGATATGTCCAGTTCATGCATGTATAAATAGACTGGATGGACTGGTAGGATCCCACACTCGCTGTATTCACTCCCGGTGAGATAGTTCGGTACAGCCAACGAGATTGATTTGTGTGACTGATGTAAGGAGACCGTCATCATGATGTCCGATGGTGGAAGTGATAGAAAAGCTGTTCCCACCCAACCGTTGCCAGTGAAAGAGGGGGACCCGATACCCATCCATGCCGTGAGTGCTAAATATCGCACGAGGTCATGTCCCTGCTGAATGTTTACACATTAGAACCAAAACTAGCCAAACGAGTACTGATCAACCGCTGGTTCTTTGTTCGTAAGTGGGGGTCTCGTGTAGTGTCTCAAATATCACCTCGTCGCCAAAACGTCCTAGATACACAAAATCGAAATCGGATCAATACACTCTTCCCCACTGCATACACCTTGCCACTAACGTATCGGAATTCACGTCGCAGGACCTATCGACCAGTTGCGACTCCAGCGTAAAAAGCCCATCTCATCATGTACGTTTGTCCACTGCACAACGGCAAACTTTCACTGCTCCGGGTAATGTCTCCATCCCCAACCTGCAAACGATACTTACCTCATCGGCACGCAAGGATACCGCGCCAACGTGAAAGAGGCCGCTTGTGTGCATAGTCGTCGATAGTTCCCGGAATCGCATGGGCGTCAGGCCCTCCGGCATTTGTGCGACGCCTGCGAAGTATTGTTAGAACGAGCTGGACGTACGGGTTGGGGTCAACGAGAGAAGCGGTGCGGTCCAGACGTGCGCCGCAGGAATAGGCGGCTCGTTCCACCTCGGGATTGGCGCTTCTTGTTGGGATGACGCGAAAAAATATTGGACTTTAGGTCCTCGACTGAATCTTTTGTCGTTCAATTTGTCTAATTATTCAATGGCCGTGGAATGTGCGCTGCTTGGTCTGTCTTATGGCAGTAGATTTGAACAGCTTTTTTCAAATATACAACATTCAAGCCCACAGTTGACGTCCAACAGACGGTGGTTTGACGACAGTTTCACTGTCGATACCCGGTGATCGAAAAAAATTCTGCAATCGAAAGTTCCAACACTACGGGCCAGCGCAGCAAGCCCGATTGCGATCGTAGAATCGGCGACAGTCAACGACTGTGCTATTATAAGTTGAGACCGGTCAATGCGGATGTGGAGCTCCACTCCGAGTCGCGACATCGCATCCGCCGTACGTCGACGGAACTCCGCGTCAAAATTTATGGTTGCCGTCCGACACGTATGGTCAACCAGGCGCTCCTTTCGCAGCCTCCAAAGCCCGATTACTGACATTGGCCAGAGTCCTTTCTTAGGGGTGCGCCGAGTCAAAACTTCTCCCCGGCGTATATTACTTACGTATTTCGTTGCGAAATTTTGTCCGTCAGCACGGCTCTAGCCCACTGGCGCGCAACCAGTGGTGACGTTAAACTTTCCTCTGACATGGGCTTGGACTTCGAACTCCTATATCGCAACATCGCATCTTCCGTGCCACCGACTGGCGGAGGCTGACTCATCGAGATTCAGGACGTATGCTGCCGTTACCCAATGACCCCCCCCCCTCGTGACCACCAGACTCTACCAGGCCGCCACTGACTCCGGAGATCTATTTCTGCTGTTGGCCATCGTTATCCCTCCTGACGTGGCAAGTCGAACCTTCCTCCTCGCCATCCACAACATCGACCCGATGGACTCCGGCTTCCACCGAGCGCCCGCGATATCCCCACCCAAGTAGCACGCCAGAGATGAGATCAAACCCTGTCGGCGTCGGGAATGTCACTAGCAACGACATCTGATGGTGGCGCAGCCCTCGCCCGCAGCCCATTCCCGCACCTGCAACGTTCTTGGAGGCCTCCATTTCGAAATCGCAGTTGGTCTTGACTGGTCGACACCAGTACCGCATTCAGCGATCGTCGACGGCCGGCCACCACTCATTTTCCCCTTTTGCTCTTCGCGTCCTTGATCTGCCGAGGGTGTTCCCTCGACATCCCCGTGGTGAACCTCTGAACAATGTGCACGACTCGATCACGCCGCGTTCAGTATTCTCATTTCTTAGTCGCCCTACCGAGAGAGGACATATTGAGATGTGGTGAATCTGCGTGGAATCGCACGCATAGCCTCACTGCGCGACCGACTCGAGTTGGTCATCCACACCAAGCGCGGTATCGCCGTCCGACCTGATCGTCACATCAAGTCCCGACCAACCGACCATCCACGGACCGCCCTATCACCCTGCTCGCGATGGCTGACAGTGTCCCATACGAGAAGGGACTAACTTGAAACGGCTCGCACAGTCTGCGCACGAGCCCGCACTGCTGCGGTCCTGGCTCCTCCATATTGGTATACCGCCGCGGCAAATATGTGTCATGAATCCCGACTCAAGAAACGCGACGTGGAGGATCAAATGAGTACGGCACAGCCTTAGGAATGGGGTCTTGTCAGTATCCTCTCTCCAATCAAGGTATGATACCGTTATTCCCGGAGATCTGATCGGGAGAGAGTGAGATCATGCGGTACGGAAGAGCTTCTTGAATGCCATCTGTGGCCAGACAACAAACAGACACATGCGGCCAGGAAGACAAAACGGAGAGGCCAATACCGTACGGCACGGACCACGGCGAACCCCAACGTCTCGATGCTTCGTTGATCATACATGGCAGCTTGAAGCAGACGCGCTGCAGCACCCGATGCATGCGGCTGTGCGACCCGGTTAGCCGTGAAAGATCGTGTCGATCCGTAATGGATGCAAAGAAACAACTTGGGGGCTGTTCGACGAACTTCGGACGTGATACGGCTTGAGCACACGCTAATCCTTTGCAGGGTCCTTCGACACTGTGAGAAACTTCCAGCGCTCGCCTGGATGAATCATCCGGCCTTGCCACTCGCGAAACCCGTGTGTCGCAAGTCCTGCTTGCATGTGTTTCTGAAGCCACTTGGCACCCCAATCGGCGGCGCGATGTGTCGCAAGCCATCGTATGACAGGAGCGCGGGGAGCTCCGCGGGTACCAACCAGTGGGTTGGCTCCGGCTCTCTAAAATCGCACGTCCTTGATCACCGAAGGGGTCGGTACCTGTGTCATGAATGATCAATATTCCCATGCCTGCCGACTGGCGCACGCGCAAGGCGTATGAATACCTAAAAGGGCATGTCGGGGCGAGTTGTGTGGCACATCACGGTGTGGCATTTATTCCGGCGGCCGGCAATGCTGACTGCTCACCAGGGGACAACATGATCACAAGGAAAAACCAGAAAGGCACCTGGCGAAATTAGCCTCATGACAACAATTAGACCAAACGACGTCGTTGACAGAGCGACGCAAACGGGTCGACATTGGGTGTCCCTCATTCCAACGTGCTTTAGGATTCATTGCCATCACGAACGGTTTTACGTGCCATTACCGATGGTGGCATCATGATAACAATCGAGCTCATTCGAAAACAATAAACATTTCCATATCGCGTCCTTCGCCCAACGCGATTTGCCGAACTGCGGCCTTATGGGAATTCACCGGAATGGGCGGGTCGAGATGCCTGATTCGGCTGCGGGTAGTGTCAGAAAGGCGGTGACCCATTTCCTCGCACCCCGCATCCATACGTGGAAGCTCTTTCCGCCGGATGGGAGAACAACGATGTCTGAACGTTGAATCCAAACCAGTGCCGGCCAGAACTATGCATCGCCCTTGAAGACGTTCCTCTCGGTCGAATTTCCAAACAAGACGGCTCCACGATCGACTCGGACTTGCGCGAGATCGAACCAGACATCGTTGCAACGATGATCCCTCGAAGGCTCCGAGTCAGGTCCCATCTATTCCATAGCCACAACTCACAGTTGCGCCGCCCATCAAACGAACGAGGCGGTGTTTGATACCAGGACTGGCAAAAAAAAAAAGTTTATGTCTGGTTGGGAGGGTGTCTATTGAAGGCACACTGCCTCACCGACCCTATGTTGGCGCATCACGACGAGCGTTTTCTATGGCGCGCGCGCGCGCGCATTCGCTAACCTTTCCCCCGGATGCCGGGCCCCATCTCAAGGATGGATGCACATCATGACATGTGTACGATCGCCGATAGCACGGCAGTGACACGCCTCGTTCCTGAGGTCTGAGGCCTGAGTCGAAAACAACCCCTCGACCCATTTTCCACTGACGAACGTCGAGCCACGCTCGTCGCGTTACTATGTAGGAGCCACGCGTCTCGACTCGCGGTCTGGAAAACGTCATTCGAGAACGTCGACCCACAGACACGGACACGCACGAAAGACACGTTGAACCCAGCAGGACTGGAGGAAGCAACGAAGCCAAAGCCGCTCGGTCGCGACAACACAGCCGAGTCATGCAGGCCGAGATCCCAACGCAAGAAAGCGACGGACCGGCGTACGCACGAAACGATCGGGTTCATTTGTTCGTTTCCTTCCCGTTCTGCCATTTCGGACGCCAACTGGTGGCACTGCTTCCTTTCATGTAGACCGATTTTGGTCAGATTCGCCATATCACCCCCGGGCCTTCCCCATCGCATGGAATGCCGGTTCGTGGGTCGCGTCGGGGCAGTGTTGATCGACTTATTGGGCCGTTTCGAATGGATCTCTCAATCGTGCGTTTGTTTCGCCAGCAGACTCTCGTTGCCTTTCTGCCTTGAATCAAGTGCCCTCGGCTAGTTGGATTGCGTGTAGGTGCCAAACGTGGAGGCCTCGAGGCCATGCCGATGCGCAGTGGCTCCGAATCACTCGCACAACAAATGTATCGTATGGAAAAATATATTAATGATTCTCTTCCCAAGTATTTCGTTCCAGTTACATAAATATGACAGTCTGACCGACGTCGACCAAATATCTACGGTGTGCTACGCTACAGGAATTGGTTGTCGATCACAGGTGAAAGGAAGAGCGAATAAAAACGAGGAGAGCGGTTTGCGCAGGAGAAAATCGAACAGGTAGCTGATAGTGCATCGTGCATTCGAACCAAGGTAAATGATTGACGGTGTGTGGATGGGAATAACCAGGGAGGAAAACTAGATGAAAGCAAAAACCGCAAGGCCTCCCGTGTGTATGGTATTCGACAGTAAAATGGGGCTGGGGATACAATGGAGACATTATCTTGATGTGCGTCTGATTATTGAGGGTGCCTTGCGATAGCAGAGATGAATCAGCGTGACGGGGCGTTAGACCATGACGCTCATGCCAGGCCATCCCTTCTCTTCCGTCTTCGGCACAGGGTGCCTCTCGGGCTCCTTGGCAGCATCCAAAATGCGCTGGCACTCGGCGCCACCTTCAGAACGCACTGAATAGTGATGGTCAGTTATCGTCGCGGATCAAGGGAAAATACTCACGGTGCCGGTTGAGAGCATCCATGCGAGCGAACGTCTTGTTGCACCCGTCGCAGGTAAAGGGACGGTAATTGGAGTGTAATTGCTCGTGGCGCTTGCAGTCGTGCTGCCGGGCAAAGCCTTTGCCACATCCGGGCCACTTGCACTGGAATGGGCGTTCCTCATTGTGGGATCTCATGTGACCTATTAATTCAGTTGAGCACGAGGTAATGCATGACATTCGAATGGAACGCGCACCCTTCAGGTTGAAGCTTCTAGTAAATGTACTGCCACAACCCGGCACAGGGCACAAGAAGTTGGCGTCCTGCTTCCTGCGACGATGACTTGCACCGGCCGTGCGTTCGCTTGTCACCGTCTGCTTCGAGACGGTGATCACACCGGTGGCATTAGGCTGGGTTGAGTCTGGACGGAGCATCGAGGATTGCCGACCAGAAAGCGAAACATTGGGGAGGTCATCGTAATGGACACGTGGACTTGCAGATGGGCTGGGGTACGGGCTAGGACGGTTGGAGGACAGCGCACTCCAGGAACCATCCCCACCGCGAGATCCGGAGGAGGCTCTACGAGAGTGGCCGCGGATGGAAGGGACAGTCTCTTGTGGGTACAAGAATTGACGATTGATGAATTCCTGCTGAGATGATGGGGGATAGACGATGGAAGAGGTCATATCCTCTGAGCGGGTCAGGCGGTTGTGACCTGGACGACCGCTATCGGACTTTACTCGACGAAGGGCAACAGCGGTGGCATCGGGTGTCAGGTAGGATGACATGTTATGAGTTGACGTGGGGTTGAAGTTGAACTGAGGGAGGGTGGCGTTGGAAAGATTAAATGAAGACTGGGTGGGACCAGAGTGTTGTTGGGGCTGCTGTTGAGGCAGGACGTCGTTTAGGCTGAGGCTAGGTGCAGAGTCGTCGATGGCGGAACCTTCGAGGGCGTGGAGTTGGTCTGGGGTCATAAGAGAGGGATTCCAGAACGGAGGACGGAGCGAGGAAGCAGTATCAGACTTGCTGCGCGTACGAGGGGGAATGTTTGGAAAAAGGAAGCCGTTATTTGTACCATCGGGATGGACTTGGGGACCCATTGTGGACAGCCCCCTGGTAGAAGTGTGGCTGTGTGAGAAAAGCTGTGCGGCCTGTTCATGGTATTGTGGTACCCCGAGAGATTGGGAGACCTCGGTCTGTTGAATTTGCTGGTGATCCCATGGGGGTGTTGACGCTTGTTGCTGTGGTCCGGATTGCGATGAACCTGGACGTAAACCAGGACAAAATTGGTAAGAATAGAGTTCCCGAAATAACCGTGATGATATCAATGAACTTGCCTTGATGGAGGGTTTCCAGGGTGGACTGGAAAGGAACGGCTTGCGAGGCCGCTCCGCCACCGCTTACGGGGGTAGCGGGGACGATGTGCAACTGGGGACCGCTTGAAACGAAACCGCCATCGCCCTCTGGGGCGTTGATCATGGGGGTTTCCTGGGGAAATAAGGCAGGGCTACTGTCCGGAATGAGAAGTTGGGGAGGAGACTGGGCCTTTCTAGGAGGAGATAAAGCTCTTTCTCCCGGGAGTTGATTGTGCCGCCAGTTAGGAGACTCGAAGCGCAACTTTTCGAAGTTATGAGCGACATCGAGATGAGGAGAAGAATGGGAGAGAATTTGGTGGTTTGAAGAGACGGAGGAGGCGCGACTACGGGAATGGCCCTCACCATTGCTGGATGGGGAGCTGTGGTCGTATGAACGAGGAGAGTGTTGGTCAATCGGAGCGGGGGTTACTGAGACCGATACGTGGGCGCCATTGGGATCGAGGTTGGTCATGAAGTCGCTGTCAAGAACAAGGAGACCGGAAGCGTTGGGGGCATCGTATTCTGATGGGTCGTAGTCTTCACGGACGGCTAGGCCGTCTAGGCCTCCGCCAAGGAGAGTGAAGTCTTCGGGACCATCTGGATCGTAACTGAGCTCGGAGTGTCCCGAGTAGGGGGAGTTCTGGTAGGAGCCATTGTAGGAGGGGGTGTGAGGGAACGGTGGGGACTGGAGGTGACTGAATTCGTAAGTGTCGAAAGGGGAGTTTGCACCGATATTGATAGGCCTATTTGAAGGGCTTGGGGTGTGGTAATCGAGGTCAGAGTAGTGGGGTGGATCGGCCTGGAGAAGTGCCATAGCGTGGAAGGAGCGTCGCGGACGGTGGATGGGGATCGATGACGGGGAGGGAGGAGG
>JBBPTO010001353.1:0-16329 GCA_038094155.1 Pulveroboletus cf. aberrans
GGGTATGGGTGTCATGAAGTGAGACCCGTACCTGTACCCTGCACGGGTTCCTGATACCCTTGCAGTTCCCTACACTCGCTTCACGCCTACAGCGACTCCGATTGGGGAACTTCACCAGAAGACAGCATATCTGTCAGCGGATATCTATGGTACTACTACGGAGGTCCAGTAGCCCATGGTTCGAAGAAGCAACAGGTTCAAGCTCTCTCGTCCATGGAGGCAGAGTACATCGCTCTGACTCTGTGCGCTCAAGAGGGGATCTGGATCCATTCCTTCATGGAGATGCTACACCAGGACGAGACTAAGCCGACACTCATTCGCTGCGACAACACAGGGGCGATCTCCCTAGCCTCCGTACCCATGAATCATTCGCGCAACCGACACATCCGCCTTCGTTTCCACTTTATCCGCGACCGTGTCCGACCTTCCGTCTCGAGTGGGTTCCCACTCATCACAACGTGGCAGACTGCTTCACAAAATCCCTCACCCGTGCCATATTCAGTGCTCATCGTCTTGGTCTCTCGCTGGTGTCTCGCTGGGGGGCGTGTTGGATATTGTAGGCAGCATCGCCACCAGCGCATCTTGATCACGCACCCATCGGTGTAGTCTTGACAACACTTACATCAGCGCCTCGTAGCTTCTCGCTTAGATTTTTCCTTTCTTCCTTTCTTCCCTCAGCTCGTTGCATTGAACAACGGCTGAGGTACGTTGTACACCTTGCCCGTACGATAAAGATCTGCTCACGTACCTGTAGACGTAGCTCTGTCACAGCCTTCATCCATCACTATGTGGTCCTCACGATTGCTCATACTGCCTCTTTGTGTTGTGTTACTGGTAGTTCGGTCGTACTACACGAGGAAGGGCAAGCGGCGCAGTCTTCCCCCTGGACCTCCGCCAACACCAGTGTTGGGAAATGTTTTCGGGATCGATTCTCGCCATCCCTGGAAGACATATACACAGTGGGGACAAGAATATGGTTCGTTCGTCCGACGTGGACATTCACGCTCGGCCCCCGGTTGACGCCCATGTTCAGGTGGCATCATCTATACACGATTGTTGACCCACCATATCATTGTTATCAACTCTGAGGACATTGCGCGAAACCTTCTCGACAAACGATCCCGCAAGTACTCTGATCGCCCCGCAGTTCTCTGTCTTATGAACGAAATGTGAGCCCATCTACCCGGTTCTATCATGTCGATGCATTCATGATGCATGCGAATAGTTTCGCAAACACCTTTTCTTCCATCTTCTTACCTTATGGTGATCGTTGGCGCCGCCACCGCCGGCTTTTTCACCAGGCATTCCATCTCAGTGCTGCACCATTATTTCGTCCCAGCCAATTGCGAAAAGCACGCGATTTGATCACGCGCGTGGCATCTGACCCCCATGATCTCAAAGCACACCTGCAACTGTAATCCATTCCTGTGGGAATTATCGGTCATCCTGACACTATCCTGACAGCTTTAGCGCTTCGGCGATCTTGTCGATCGTGTATGATTACGACCCTTCTAGCTTGGATGACCCAGTCATAGCCAACCTCGAGCGTGTGCTGAAGATCTCCGTCAAGGAAATCCGGCCAGAGGTGACCGCTCTAGTGGCCGCATTTCCATCCCGTAAGTGCCTTATGGCAAGTGGAATACGGTCATTCAACTTTTTGATGGACACCACTAGTCAAGAACTTTCCTGCATGGCTCCCCGGTGCAGGCTTCAAGCGCAGCGCCCGTATTGTGCGCGAGTGTCTTCCGGGATGCATCGATGCACCCTTTGAATATGTGAAAAAGAGGATGGTATGTGTTGATTGACCATCCATTGATATAATCATCAGATTAGTGAGACGTTCCGGTGAAATGTAGGCAGAAAACACCGCGGCTCCGTCTATGGTATCAGATGGTTTGCTGAGAATTCAGGACAGAGGCCTCGCAGAAGAGGAAGCAGCCTTCCACGAAAAAGATGTGAAAGAGGCTTGTGGAGCTGCCTATACCGGTGAGTGAACTCTCTGAGCACTCCATTCGGCCGTGTTTAAACACCGTGATTAGCCGCAATGGAGACGGTAAGACTTGAGACAGTAGGAACCACTGGAATATTGATCACGCTGCCCTAACAGACGTACTCCACCCTCATGATTTTCATTTTAGCAGTGACGCTGTACCCTGACGTGCAAACGCGGGCTCAAGCCGAGATCGATTCTGTCATCGGAGAAGGACTTCCAAGGCTCCCTGATTGGCAAGACCGATCCTCGCTTCCCTACGTTGAAGCTGTCATCAAAGAAACATTGAGATGGCACCCAGCCGCGCCTCTGGGTGAGCATGCTGCGACATGCCTATCAGGCGCAAGAGTCTGATCGCTCCAAGGTATCCCGCACGCGACCGCAGACGACGACATTTATGAAGGATATTTCATCCCCAAAGGTTTATCATGCTGCTTCACGTGACGGGCGTCACTAATTCCTCTTGTCGTTATCAGGAGCGACTGTGATGTACAATGCATGGTAGGTCCACGACACATCCCATCCCCGGATGAGATAACCCCGGTTCAGGGCGATGTGCCGAGACCCAGTCAAATTCCCCGAGCCAGAAAAGTTCAAGCCGGAGCGTTTCCTACACGAGAACAGCCACTCGATCGACCAACTCTCCTTTGCGTTCGGGTTTGGTCGACGCGTCTGGTACGCCCCTTTGCTTCTGATCCGTCGAGGTTCGCTCACTGGCGGAACATTAGCGCTGGAAGGCACGTCGCGGACGCGTCGCTCTGGATCTCCATCGTGTCCATGCTCGCCGTCTTTCGCTTCGAAGCGTCACCTGGGTGGGACCCCGGTCCCGACGGGGTCCATGTGAAGTGGACCGAAGGGATTACCACGTGCGAACCCACGTTCCCTCGACCTGACGTTGGTTTCTGACCTCTTGCCGTTTGCGTTTTCCAGGCACCCGGTGGACGTTCCATTCGTGATCAAACGACGGCATGAAAACCTGAGCGCTGAGTAGCTTGCACGCCTGTCCGGGAAAGCCGGGTGGTAGCGAGTGTGATGCCCCGCCTGGGTTTCCAAGTGGGTGCGAACTTGGGTTGATCGGTGTTCGATGTCTGCTTTCGACGTCATTGTAAGATTGTGCCCATCGCCTGCATAACAGTGTTGATCCGGGATCGACGGTTTGTCTATACTCGTGTTGTGCATCGACGAGATCGTGAATTCCTCCTGCAATCAATCCGAACTCTTGGTCGTTCCCAGAATCCCCGAGGTACGAATGAAGCTTATAGGTGTGTGACGGTATATGCTACGAACATGACGAGCGAGATGTAAAGGATTGTACCAAGGGTTGATTGCTTGGAAGATGGATTCCGACTCATTTTGCTCACGGATTTCTCTCGTTTCTAGTAGTAGCATACACACGTGTCATGTTGCTGTGAGAAACGCCCGGGGGTAAGCTCGGCATGTCGGGGATCGATTTGGTGCTACGTCACCCTGTCAGTTTTCACCTCCTGCGCCGGCACCTCTCTGGCAACCTCAATACATCGTTTCAAGCGCCATTTTTATCTTGACAATGCCTTTCACTTTGCTCACTATCTATCCATGCAAATTTTTAATTTTATTGTACTGACGAATGTTGATATCTTCGCAAGTGGTTTGCAGATATTGCAACACCGGTCGAAAGATAGTACATAGTAATCATTCTACGCATTCAGATCGTATGTTGTCGGCAACGCCAATGCTTCATTCCGGAACGAACGCCGGATTAACCACCTCCAACTCATTCCGAGTTGATGTACATATTTTCATAGAAGATCGCTTGGATATTTTCACAATAGGTTTACCTCTGTGGGAGAAGGTTACTATCGGAGATGTAGTCCAGGCTGATCTATGATCTAGCCAAAGACACAAGGCGGTGGAACGTGAGCGCCCCGGTCTATATTGGAGATTGGGCAACTTGATCATGGGTTGCAGAAGGACACGTGGGACACAGCTTGTTCATCGACTCCATCGCTCTGCTGGAACATCCTAGATGACTGGTGCGCAATGACGATCTGTGGCTGCACGGACGCTGATGATGGGACAACCTGAAGGTCGCACTACGCGCGTTCAAATCGACACTGGCGAGGAGACCACTACAGCTTTGGTATTCTCTGAGGGCAAGTACCTCGTGAGCGGCTATACTGGGTTTCGACTCTACAATGTGGAAGACGGACAGGAAGTGGCGAGAATGGAAGCGAAGCAGTGGATACGGTGTCTCGCTGTCTCGAAAGACGGTCGATGGATCGCAGCGGGGACGGCAAGGAGCTTCGGCAGCAGTGGCCCGGGGAGCGGCCAGGTGTTTTTGTGGAACGCAAGGACGCACAAAAAAGTCTTGCAGTACGATGAGGGTCGCGCACTCAACGGAATCGATTTCTCGCCCGACTCGACTCGGCTCGCCGTTGTATCAGAGCAAATCACAGCTACCATCTGGAACGTTGAAACTCGTGAACAAGTGCACAAACTCGAGCATTCTGAGTCGGTGTATGCTGTCAAATACTCGCCGCAAGGAGACAGCGTCGCAACAGCCACCCCTTGGCGGGGGATTCGAATCTGGGACGCCCAGGATGGCCACTTGCTTCGAGCGATTGCTCTATTTGGATTCACTCCCCGTTACAACACGGGTCTCCTCTGGTCGAACAACCATCTCTTTGTTGTCACTCAAGATAAAATCAAGCGACTCGATGCGTCTACAGGGTCAACACTCTCGGAATGGCGAGTCCCTGCTGCAGATCCCAACTCGTGTATTGCCATTCTACGACACGGGGCATTTATCGCGTACTCTAAAGGCAGTGCTGTCACCATTTGGGACACTCTGACACACGCCCAGCTGGATCACATCGAATACTCTCATGGAATAACATCAATGACGGTCGACCCTAAAGAGCAATTCATCATGGTTTGCGGTGGTCTTGGAAAAGTCACGTTCGACCGTGTTAGAATCTCAGTAAGCATCATCTCGACTCGAATCTGCAAACTACTTATCGTTCTACTCCAGCCCCCTATCCAGGAGCCAGACCTTCAGGTTGACAGCAACATTCTGAACTCATGGGGACGGAACCAGCTCAAAGATGTGGACACCTCACTGATCGCAGCACTCCACGCATCTCAGAATCTGAACTTTCATCTACTTGCATGTCGAGCTCTCATTAAAACACGCCTGGGACATTGCGACGATGCCATCATTGATGCGGAACAGGTACACGGCGCGCCACTCTCTGTCCCGATGACAACTCTAACACACAGAAAGTCTATCAAAATTCAGCCGTCCCTTTTCGCGTACATTGCCAAGAGTATAGCGCTCGTCAACAAGGGAGAGAGGCATGCCGCATATAGGACGTGTGATATTGCATTCGTGCACTGTGATCCAAAACACGTCACCTTTCTTTTGATTGTCAAGGTGGGTCTTTCAGCTCAGACATTCCTCACTCACTCACACTGCTCAGGCTATCATTGTATTCATGGCTGAAGAATAAGATGACGCCATGTCACGTATAGATGAAATCATCACCACGGCAGGATTTAAGCCAGAATGCTCTCTGATTCGGGCACGTGTCTGATGTTCCATCGCGCAGGAAATCACACCATTGATCTCTCCGACAGGCATACATGTATCTTCTGCTCGGTGACGCATGCGTTAAGGACAGGGACACCGAGGGTGCGATAAAGATGTTCAAGCACGCAACAGAACAACTGCGATACGACATGGTCTTGCCCCCCGATACCATCTCATTAGTAAGCTCCTGTATGACTATCTCTTCTGGACAATGACTCACCGACACTGATAGCTGTTTGGTTGGAATTTCGATGACCTCACCACCAGCATCCGACAGCGTCTTTGCGATGCACTCTATGCGGATCTTCGTACGAAGGAAGCTGAGGAGTATCTGCTACAGGCGGAAGAAGCCGGTGTAATGGAAACAGTCCCTGAATGGGTTTCCGGTGAGTTTGTTCTGCGCCCGGGTGACCTCTGCAGTTGAGTCAATGTTTTCCGCCAGATTTCACTGGACGTTGTCTCTCCGGCCCCAATATCATTAGTGACGCAACGTCTCATGTGACCCAACCTGAAATTCTCGCCACACGACTTTTGCAGGCATGTTCAAAAGCAACATTGGCGACCACTTCGTGGAAGGATGCCTTGACTATTGCTGCCAATGTAAGGTTTTCTTTTGCTTTGGCATTCTCCGTGGTCCTGATCCTGTCCATTCGCAGTTCAAACTTCCGCGATTCATGATATTTCAGGCTTTATGCGACTATTTAGTGACAACTCGCCGCTTTGAAGATGCAGTCGAGTGTTTTCATCAACTGGCGGATGAAATTCCGGAACTGAATGCGCGCCATGCCGATGACCAAAGACAATGGACCCTCGGTGAGCAGCTACTCTGAGACTGTTTGAGCGTGTTTGCCTATCCGTCCATATGATCGCAAGACTTCAAGTGCCGCTGTGTAAAGATGCTGACGGACAGCGGGAATGATGCAATTGATGCGCAACAATACGATGAAGCTATTACTTACTATTCTACCGCATTGTCTATTGACCCCGCGGCCCCCGGAAATCTTCTCATTCGACGAAGTAAGGCATACTTGGGGAGGGAGCTATGGGAAGATGCTCTAAATGATGCCAAACAGGTACCTTGTTCTTTCGTTTCACATGTATGAGCTGTTTGACGCTGTTTCACTAGGTAACCATGCTCGATCCGTCGTCTTCATGGGGCTATGAAAACATATTAACGGACTGGGCGAAAGTGAAGGTAACAAGCGGAACGTGGAAGGATGCTGTTCAGACTTCCAGCAGCGTCAGTGTATTCAACCATCAGTATTGATCACAGCTGATGATTTAGCTCGAAGTTCATTGTCCCAAAATTTGCAGTGTATCAGGCATTGTGTGAACGTCTGGAAATTGTCGACTGCATGATGGATGCAGCAGAGTGTTTCCATGAAATGGAAAGTGAGCTAAGGGAGGGGAAAGACGGTGTTCACGTGGATTGGGCTCAAGGTTAGTCACGACGTTCGGGAGGATGGTTAATACCTACGTGTCCGACCTCTCTGCAGTATTCAGGTCTCGGTGCTGCAAGAGGATCGAAGGTCTTGGGGATGAAGCGATGCACGCTCAACGATGTGACGAAGCCATTTCCCAATACTCAGCTCTGTTGCTGCTGTGTCCCGCTACCCCATATATCCTTGTTAAACGAAGTGTCGTTCATGCAGCACAGGCCTCGTGGAAAGATGCGTTGAGCGATGCAAATGAAGTACATTATTTTGTCTCGTCCAGGATTATGTATGTTGACAAAGCTACACTAGGCAATCAAACACGATCCATCATCTCTGCGGGGCTACGAGCAATTGTATGTGGCATTACGTGGGCAAGGCCGTCATCAGGAGATGGTCGACGTGTTTCAAACGATGCTTTCCAAGATGTCAGAGTCGTCTGATTCAGCGGATCGTGGTAAGAGGGATCGTATCCATGAGTGTTTATCCACTGATAGCTGCCTGCAGCGCGTTGGGATCAGTATATCAAAACCAGCGAGGCAGTCCGCAAAGCTATCCAGGAAGTCATTCATGATTGGCCACGAATCCTCGTGAACACGATGTCAGGTCGTCTTTGCGATAATACCGAGCAAGCCGCTGCATTCGAATCATCGCCGATCTTTGCAGATCTCATCATGTCCACGACTGCACCAGTTGACCATGCCCGCATCCAACAGGAAGTCGGCAAGTACTATCGTTATGCCACTTTCTCACACAAATGGGAAGCGAACGAACCCCTTTTCGACAAAGTCGTTCGTATCGTGGTATATGATCTGGAGGAGTCTCCCACACACGACAAGCTACAGACATTGTGCGAGAAGCAGGGTTCAATTGGGCATGGAGTGATACATGCTGTATAAACAAGGGAGATCACTTTGTCCTTCAGGAAGCTCTCGTCGCCATGTTCAAGTGGTACGAGGGCTCGTCCCTGACAATTGTCTTTCTTCGTGGGGTTCCTTCTTCATCGCAACGCGGTGCTCTCGTGAAAAGCGTTTGGAACACCCGCGCGTGGACATTCCAAGAATATCATGCATCGAAAAGGATCCGATTCTACACGGAAGACTGGAAGCCGTATCTTAACCTTGACATTCCCAACCACAAGGAATCACCCGAGATTCTTGCCGAGATGGAAGAAGCGACTGGAATCTCCATGCAAGCACTGATGTCACTCCGACCAGGCTTGGATGATATCCGCGAAAAGCTTTGTCTCGCTTCACGACGGGAGACGACGTTCGTCGAGGATTCAGCTTATTCACTCCTCGGAATATTCTCAGCCTCCTTGCCTGTTGTCTATGGAGAGGGGGACAAATCGCTCGGGAGACTCTTGTCGCAACTATTGGCAAGCTCTGGGGACACGAGCATCCTCGCGTGGACCGGCAAGTCTGGCAGCTTCAATAGTTGCCTTCCAGCTAGCATCACCGTGTTTAGCCAGCCTCCGACAACTCATATTCCGCACCTCATCAGAGGTCTTGAATTGAATGCAAAATTACGTGGGTCTGCGTTCAACTCCACCCTTGTCATACAACTATATAACCGACTTCGCGATCTCCCTGATCCATCGTTTTCCGACCGCCGAATGAAGCTTCCCCGTCTCATGTTCAGACTCGGACCATTATCAGGAACTCGAAGCGGAGCCAGATATGTATTCCGAGCGAGGGCGACCGGACTTGGGGTCGTTACGATTGACACAACGGAAGACCTCACTCGACTCCATTCCCTTGTCCTCGCTCATCCTTGGATCGACTTTTTGCTAGACAGACAACCCGTCGGAGGGACAAGTACATTAGGAACCATTCAGGAGGAAGGGATCCTTTTCGGATTCGACGCTTCCCCCTGGTCCTTCGAACACCGAATTGGGGAAGAAAACGGTCGCGTCACGGTTCATTTCGCGCTTTGGACGCACTTTTGGCACACGGTCTCCCGATGTGATATCCCGACCTTCAGATGCGATGTCCCTCCTGTCCGCTCCATCTCTCTCGGAAATGGAAAAGCAAACTCAAGCCCTCGAGTTCATCGCGCGCCTCGGGCAGCCTTTCGGTGGCATATTGTTCACGCCGACCCGTCAGAACGTGGAGGAATACAGGAGGGTCGTGGCGAAGAGTTTGATTAGAGTGCAGATAGAGGAAGAAACGCCGTTGAACGATTTGATTGGTCGCATACGGGTTTTGGACGTACTTTGACGCGCGCTATAATTATTTGTCGCTCGTTGTAATTTCAGACTTTATGAATTGCATGGTTCATCTACTGCAAAGACGCAGCACAACGAGCCTCGGAAGTGTATATGGCTTTCGACCAAAACTTCGAGCATGCTCACTGGCCCCAAGGTGGGGCTTCGCTACCAGACGGAAGCGACCTAAATCACTGGCACGCGAGCCATTGACAGGCATCATGCGTGCAGCCAAGAGAGAACTTTACAGCAGTTTGCAATAATAATGGCACTCGCGACGTGTGAAAACATTACACAACAAATGTTGGGACTTGGGAAATTCTGAGAGTCACAGCTACACAACACTTCGTAGTCTTCGAGGGTGGCCGAAGTCCGTCTTGCGTCGGCGTGGATGCCATCCCGCACCAACCCAAAAGTCAAATGAAGTGTAACCCCCCTGAGATCTCATCTATCGGGCATTGCGAGTCTCGCATCGGGAGGAACAATCACTGGCGCGTGCATGGTGTCTACTGACCAAGCAACTTTGAGATCTTAGATTCCGCCATCTGGGTCGTCAAAACGATCGCGGTTCCGAGTCTTCCGCGAAGCCCTAACCTGCACCGTTCCACTTTTTTTCTGCTGTCTGATTTCAAAACCTAGGCCGGGAGCACTTCAGGTCCTGGACATCGGGAATGTCAATAGCTTATTAAGCGCTTATCAGAATCACCAATTAGAGAATTTCGGCCGAGTTCAACTCTTCCAGTCTTCAATAGCCACCGATGATAGGAGCCTCATGACACACCCGTCCAGTACACTTCGTTACGAGTGAGTTGACATCGGTGTTCCCTTATCTTGAAGCCTTCCGTATCTTAGGTGCGCATGCACCGGTGACCTGTGTTACAGAAGAAGCTGGCGGCAGCTATAACTTTCACTGGTATTTATACGAGGCAGGTGATGCCACTTGTTGGCAGGATTTCATTCTCCCCTCGATTCACGGATTCACCACAACGTACAACACATGTACCTCCATCCCTCTGCTCTTCTCCCTATCGCTGCCATTGCTGCAGTTGCTGCCGCCGGAAAGCCTCGTGAGGATTGGTGGCTTCGTGCTCGCAACTATTGCGGGAACTTTGGAGTTCCCATGTGTTGTCCCCAGAATGACCTTCAAACAGGAGGATATACCGTGAGATTCACCTGTCTTTCATAACTTGGTATAATCCACTGAACGATAATGCATGTAGGCTTTCGACAACTGCTCTGCTAATAGTCAGCTCTCGGCGTGCGCCTCTGGCGAAGTCCTCCTATGTTGCGACGAAGTGAGTGATAACCACGCAAGTGAAATAGAGCGACATTGATACTAACCCTCACCCGCAGAACCGCGGCATTACAATTTGCCAAACTTAAGAAGTTGCCCGAGAGATGTAGTACCGATATAGTATACTTGCGTCACGACAAATGCGAATTCTGATCTGTGCCCCGGAACAAGTCCCCAACAAAGCGGCGTGATTGTGGCGAGCTCACAGTGGCCAAGCGAGTTCTCTTTTTGGAATGGCGTAATGAAATACTTAAGGAGGGTCCGCGCGCACAGCCCTGATATTTCGATCCGTATCGGGATCGAATAAGCTCCCTGCGAGCGCGCGCAGCAATGACGACGCAGAAAATAAGAGAAAGAGACGGACGGACTAAAAGAAAAAGATGGAGCGGAAAGAAAGACGAAAGAAGGGGGGGAGTATCTCCGTGCTCTTTGATCCTCCGTTACCTAATCCCCGGGTTTGTCGCGGCCGTGACCCCGAGTTCATGTCGCTGCGAGGATTTTTGATGGCGGCTTTTTACAACAACCTGCAGGTTGCTGAGCATTGCAAGTTGATTGTTGCTATCATGTTCTTGTTATTCTGTTAGTTTCCTGTTTATGCTCTTATCACTCTTCTTATTTTCGATATGTTCAGGGGATGTGGATGCTACGTTTTTCCACCGGCTCCGTGCTGTTGTTGACAATCAATCTTCGTTTTTTTTAGGTTCGCTGCACCTCGCCGTCTGTGTTGCTAGGGTTGTACACGGGTACAACGCTGTTACTTGAGGGTGGACAACCCACGGGTTTCTGGGACACTGGTTATTTGGTCACACCGCGGGTAGCTCGGGTCGGTGTCAACCCGTACCCACTGGGGATACAGTGTTGGTGGGTATGGGTATGGTGTGCAATTGCTGACCCGCAGTGTTACCCGTGTACAACCCTATGTGTTGCCATGATCAATAACGTGTTACTGAATGGTTTTCTAGTGTCATATCAGTCTTTACAACGTTATTTCAAGTTTGCGGGCACTCCTGCCTACATTGTCAACAGGACATGGCTCCCCACGGGCAAGGAGCTATATGTTTGGGTGTTGAGCCTTGGTATGTTTCTTGAGCTGTTGCTGTTCATTGGGAAATCATAGTCTCAGTCGGTCAAGAAACCGTTCATACATGTACGCTTTCTGAAGATAATTTATCCGAATATTCTGAAACTCGACGTATGCAATGAAAATCGAGTTACTGACTCAGTTAGTTCCCCTTAATTTCCCATAAACCTTTTTCGAGTCCAGGAATACCCGTAGGGCTGGTGGAATTAAAGTAGTAGTAGTTGGTGCGACTTATTTACCGCGGTTTGCATATCTAATGGCACTCGCGACTTCGAAAAATATATCACAACAAAGTCGGGACTTAGTAAACTTTAGTTACGCACGTACGACTTGGCGTGTCCTGACTCAATGCCCAACCGCAAAATATCCCTTGATGTCAAATATGCAGCGCTTCAACTCTGTCAACGCAATCTTTTACCTCTCTCCAACATCCTAGAGTGTGTTGGTTTCTCTCGCCGCACATTCTATTGCCTTCAACAATGCTTTTGAGACATGGGTGATATCAGCATGCCACAAGGTGCCAGGCTCTATGGGCGACCACAAGCATTCAATCGAGATGATATCAACTACTTGATTGTACTTGTTCAACACAGGCCAAACTGGTTCCTTTACGAGCTCCAAACTCTCCTGCAAGCCAACTGTTTTATCTCTGTTCACTACTCTACCATCCACTGCAAGCTCTCCTGCGCCAATATCTCCTTCAAGAGGCTTCGTAAAATTTCCATGGAGCACAATGAAGACCTATGAGCAGACTGCATGTGACAGATAGCACAATTCACACCAGATCAACTTGTATTCATTGATGAGATCTCAAAAGATGAGTGGATGACCTTTAGACGCTGCAGGCATGCAAAAAAGGGTCAGCGGGCCACCATGAAGGGAGTTTTTGTGCGGGGACACTGTTTATCTGCTGTGGTGGCTATGTCATGTGAAGACATCATTGCAGGTCATGTCGTCGAGGGTTCATTGTGTCGAGATGAGTTTGTGCGCTTCTTGGAGCAATCTGTGGTGTGCCCCCTCTTCATTTCACTGCAAGTATGAGAACCACCCTAATGTTATTCATAGCTTCCTAACTGTGAGGCATACCCTGGTAGACACAGTGTGCTTGTTATGGACAATGCATGTATTCACCATGGACAGGAGGTTCAAGCACTCTGTGAGAGATTTGGTAGGCTACACATATACTCTATTATCATACAGATCTGATCTGCTCTTAGGTGTTCAACTTGTATTTCTCCTGCCATATTTGCCAGATCTGAATCCCATAGAGGAAGCCTTTTCAAAGATCAAAGCTTGGATTTGACAAAATGCTGATGTGTTTGTGGCTGATGATGGTATTTTTTATGACATGTATGAAGCTTTATTCATTGTCACAGTGGGGGATGCTTGTGGTTACATTCATCATTTGGGATACTTCTAGTAACAAAGCATGGCTCGGAGTGTGTAATAGTAACAACTGTGATATGGCAATGGGCTAGTTTCGAGTCTGAGCTTCTCCCCTCACCATTCACTGAGTGTCTACTGTGCACCAACAGAAGATGGCATCGTAAAGCTGTGCAAACTCACCTCTGAAAAGTCCAATTGACTGCAAGTCTTCAATGGTTGCAAAATGGAGGGCATGTGTACTTGTATAACCATTCTTGATTCAACTTTTGCTTGAGCTTGTCGGAGAGACTGTAAGTGCTTGCAAATTTAGTAATACTCATGTGTGATTCAATGGATTGTGTTACGTTTTATCCCGAACTACGCTTTTCCCTTGGACTTATCGCTTACATATGCATGGGTATAAGTCCCAACTTGGACGTTCATTTCTTTTCATCGCTGACTACGATACCATGACTCACCGTCCGCTCCCTTCGCACTCCACGTGCCTTATCTCACTTGCTCAGTCAGCGATTCCTTCCACCGTATTCCTTCACGTTCCATGCCTGCCCTGAACTCCCATACGTATATAAACCCACGTCGTCGCACCTATGCTCCTCATTCTAGTCTTACCAGTCTACTAGTTCTTACCTCGTCTTCCTTGTACCATCTCGGGAATACATTGTCCCCTCTCCGCGATACAGGCCTCCTGGTAGCCTTAATACCTTTGTGCTGGTCACCTTGTTACGACCGCATACGCGGGAGTTACCACCGTTAACTCGGTAGTCCTTGTCGTCTATCCTCAATCGTAGGAAGACTCCCTTACCCACCGTTAACTCGGAAGTACCTTGGCTGCCATTAACTCAGTAGCAACCCTTGTTGCCGAACCTCGCTAGTAGGAAGGCTCTTTGTAGACGCCTTGCAATCGTCAAGCTCTGTCGTCACTCGTCCACGGTTTAAAGACCGCAGTCATACTGGTTCTACGCCTGCCCATCCCCAGGTCAGCCGTAACAAAAGACTAGAATCACCCTTCGTACCGGCTACTTTCACGTAAGCCACCATTCATCCCTACCGCCCCTCGTCAAATCCCCTTCGCGGGGATTCCTTTCATACCCCTCGTAACCCACCGCCTCAAGTGGAGGACTCCTCTGACGCTTCTGACCAAGAAGCACCCACCCCTGTCGTGCAATCTAGCGCTCCTTTGAGACCTTCCCCGGTCACCCCCACTGTCCCCACCGTTCCATACGCACCCCCGCTCGCTGTTCACCAGTGCGTTGCTTTACAGAGTAACCCCCTTGCCCACGCTCCCATGTCTTCGAAACCCGTTGAACTCCGCCTCGCTAGGCCCAAGGCCTATGACGGGGAACCCTCTGAAGCCATCTCATGGCTTACCTCTGCCTGTTTGTACATGCTCGTTAACAAGGACATCTACGACACCGATCATAAGAAGATCGGCTTCCTCCTCTCGTATATGAGCGAAGGCCCTGCTAAGCAGTGGGCTGAGTTCAAATGCCACGCCGCCCTTGAGACCGATGACTTCGGTACCCTCAAGGACTTTATCAAGGAGTTCCAGGCCACCTTTGATCGAGGCAACACCGAGCAGGCTGCTCTCTCTTAGCTTGCTACCACCCGCATCGAGAAGATGACTCAACTCGATGACTACATTACAAAGTTCCTTCTCCACGTCAGGAAGGCCAGTTTCACCTACCCCCCACTCGCCGCCGATGCCACCACCCACCAAACCTTGATCCAATTCTTCCGGGTCAGGATTCCAGTCGTGCTCATGTGCAGGATTAACTCCATGGATACTGTACCTTCCACCATTGAGAAATGGATCGCACAGTCTTCCCACTTTAAGGTGCAGTGGGATGAAGAAGATGCTGTTGCCAAACAACATCATGGAACCTCATCTATCCAGACCCACCAGTATTCGAAACCCGCTTCCAAACCTCCCCACGACCCCGATGCCATGGACGTTGATGTCATCCATATCCTCAAGTTAACTCCTCAGGAACGAGAACGCTGCTGAAAGGAGAACCTTTGTTTCCGTTGCCATAAGAAGGGACACAGATCCCTCTCTTGCCCCACCTTCCCTTCCTCTCCCACACCACAAGTCAAGAAAGTGACTAAGGCCAAGATTTCCAAGATTCCTGAGGACCTTCCAAGGCTTCAAGAGATTGAGGACGATGATGATGACGATGAAACGCCAAGAAAGACCTCTATTGGAAGAGTAGACATGCAGGGTTTTTGAAATGGGAAGTTACCTTGATGCATGACTTCCCTCCTTCGTCCAGTGCCAATGTAATTGTAAATGCCAAAGACAAGCAATCAATGAGGGTTCCTATCCAACTCATCAATCCTTCGCACTTGATGAAAGCCGTCGACACTTTTGCCATCGTAGACAGTGGTGCAGACGTCAACTGCATCAACTGGGGCTTTGTCCGCAAACATCGCCTACCCACCACTCATTTAAACATGCCCATTCCACTTCATAATGTGGATGCTTCCATCAATCAAGGAGGATCTGTACGCTTCACTTGCATGCTGTTCTCCAACATCAGAGGGATAGCCCAACGTTCTGAGTTCTATGTCATGAACTGTGGAAACTCCAATGTCCTTCTTGGTATGCCATGGCTAACCAAGATGAATCCAGTCATCAACTGGGCCACATGCACCCTTGATGTCCCCAAATCCAAGGACGAATCGAAGGCTTTATATGAGGCCTTCTCCTCTGACACCAAACACCACTATAACCACCTCAAACGCACCACCCCTCAACCACCTCATCACCACATGATTCATGAGGTCTATAATGAATGCCTCTGGGATTACTGGAGTCAGCCCACCGAAACTGAATTCACCATCAACCGCGTCCTGGACTACCACTATCAACATGGGATGTCCACCAATCATCTCAAAAAGGCTGGAGGATATATTATCCCCAACTTCAACTTCATTGCCTGAGTCAGTACCGCCACTAAGCTCGCTGCCACAGCATTGCCTGAAAAGGCTCCCATCATCCTTCCAAAGGAGTATGAGGACTTCAAAGAGGTCTTCTCCAAGGAAGCCACCGACCATGTACCCCCCTCACGTCCCTATGATCATGAGATCAACTTTGATGATACCTTTGTCCCTAAGATAGGGAAAATCTACCCCTTGTCCCCCGATGAATGCAAGGCCACGGAAGATTTCCTTGAGGAGAACCTCAAAGCTGGAAAGATCCATCCCTCGAACTCGCCCCAGGCCTCACCCTTCTTCTTTGTCAAGAAGAAGGATGGCAAACTCTGCCCTTGCCAAGACTACCGCTACGTGAATGAACACACCATCTGGGATGCCTATCCCCTCCCCCTCGTCTCCGACCTTGTCGATAAGCTCAAATACACCAAGGTCTTCAC